>BQNB010058427.1:13169-37766 GCA_026074375.1 Tanacetum coccineum | reverse complement strand
CCTAAGCTGAAAAATTTGGTTACTACTGGTCAAAGGGAAGGCAAACCAGTATGGGATAATACTAAAAGGGTTAATCATTAAAACTTTTCAAAATACCACATTTAAGTAAGACTTTTGTCCCATCAGGAGTACTAACAAGAACAAGTTTGCATAGGCCTGTTAGTACTATTAGGCCTGTTAGTACTGCTAGGCCAAGTGTTAGTACTACTAGGCCTGTTTGTACTGCTAGGCCAAGTGTTAGTACTGCTAGGATAAGTGTTAGTACTGCTAGGCCAAATGTTAGTACTGCTAGGCATGTTTATGCTACCAGACCTACTTACCCAAGAATGGACAATGTAAGACCAAGAGGCTCATGTTCACCTATCAATAGGTCTTACTACACAAAACCAGCTTTTAAACCCAAAGAATTAAAACAAGATGTTAAAACTTTTGGAGTTTAAAATATGACTACTGTTGGGACAAGAGCAGTAGTTAATATTGGTAAGGGTAAGCTGGATACTGACTTTAAAAAGTCAAGATAGGTTTGGAGGCCTAAGGGAAATTACTTAGATCATGTGTCTAAAGACAGTGGGTCATTCATGCTTAAGAAAGTTGAGTATGTTAACCCAAAAGGGATTTCCAAGTCTGTAATGGCTTGGATCCCTAAGAGATGCTAATTCTCTTACTTTTTGTGCAGGGCAATCTAGAGATCTTATTACAGGATCATGCAGTAGTGGATAGTGGTTGCTCTAGCCATATGACTGGCAACAAAGCTTATATTTCAGACTATGAAGATTTCAATAGAGGCTTTATGGCTTTTGGAAGTGATCCCAAAGGAGGTAAAATAACGGGTAAAGATAGTGATTATGGAGGAGCCAGCCTTGACAGAAAATCAACAACAGGTGGATGTCAATTTCTCGGTAGAAGATTGATATCTTGGCAATGCAAGAAGCAGACTATTGCGGCAAATTCTACTACTGAGGCAGAATATGTTGCAGCTGCAAATTGTTATGGGTAAGTATTATGGATACAGAATCAGATGATGGATTATGGTTTCAATTTCATGAACACCAAAATCCATATTGATAATGAGAGCACTATAAGTGTTATCAAGAATCCTGTTGCTCATTCAAGGACCAAGCATATTGAGATTCGTTCATTTTATAAGAGATTGCTATGAGAAAATGAATGATAGAGTTTTCAAGATTCAACACTGATCATAATGTTGCAGACATTCTCACAAAGGATTTGATGTAACAATATTAATTTTTGGTGGTTAGCTTTAGATTATTGAATCTGTAGCTACAATTGAGGGGAGGAAAGATGTTTTGTTGTCAGTTGTACTGAAATATTTTTAGCAGTAGGATTTTCACCATAGTGGACGTAATTTCATGGCGTTTTTTGGGTTTTGAGGGTCATTGGAAAGAGATATCGATGGTACTGAAGAACTCTTGTTGCCAAACTTGTGCTCTATTCTTTGGTTGACAAAAGTTAGTACCGATATGCAAACGTTAAGTACCAAGAGCAAAGATTAGTACCTCTTAAAGCCGTTGGAGAAAATACTGCCAAGGGTCTAAAGTGTAAATTGTACCGGTTTCTTTGCTTTTGGGTTTGTTCAACCTATATAAACCCATCTCAATTGCACAATTTACTCACGTAATATCTCTTAATCGCTCTACTTCTAACAAACCTCATATTTTAATCACGACGATTCATCAATTTGCGCACATATGTCTATTCTTAAATTGTGCTAAACAAACATGGTCGCATTACTTGGAAAAGACTGATGGGAATGCAGATTTTCATGAGATTATAGACTTTGTTATATGAAGCTCCATTCACTATGCTCTTACTGTAAGTCTTGTAGTCTCTACCACATTTGTTGAATAGTTATAGATGTCTGCTAAATCTAAAATAATTAACAATGTTAGGTTATATTACTGCCAAACGTAGTTGGCAAGCCTGTAAATATCTCAAAGGCATCAATAAGAAGTGATTTCTTTTTTATACTGCTCAATGGGGACTAGATTCTATGCATAATCAGGCTATATTTGTGATATTCAGCTAATGGGGTTTGAGGGGTGACTATATGTTTTAACTTTTAAACAAAGACCTATTTTACCCAGTGCGAGATTTCTTTTTCTACTTATGTATCACTGCATTAGTTCTTAAAAGGACTTCTGGGGATCAAATTCTCAAATTAATATTGCCACTGCTGGTGATTTGCTTAGCCAAACTTAATCAGAATTATAATTTTTTTAAATTAATTTTTGTGTATGTTGAGGGGGGGGACAACTCTGGTTGCAAAGAAAAGTTTGTTATGGATCCAAGATTTATTTAAGTTATTTTTGGATAAAAAGACTAAAGAATGTGCCTGTGCCTTTAGAACCATTTCACCTATTAATGCTCTTGACTGTAAAGTCATCTCTTTTATGGTTAAAATAGGGAAAACATTTTTTAGGGAATGTCACACCCTTTGTTGAGAATCTATGTTGGGTTTCAACCAACTAAGGATGAGGGTGAAGCTTTAGAAAGACAATCTGAACCTCAGCCCACAACCATCTCCTTTCACCCACGTGTAGACCAATATGAGATACAGCCCTAACCCATCTCCCAGACCTTCACCTATATTCTGTGATTCATTCCAGAGGGTTCTGGTGGATTCATGGTGGTCAGTCATCAGTGATTGATAGATCCCTATTAGGAATGAGGATGTTCTTGACACTATAAAGTGTATTTGAGTTTTGTGTATCTTTATGTTATCATGTAAAAGATCAAGCCAAAGAAATTAAACACTTGAAGGCACAGATCAAGAAGCTTAAGAATAAAGCCAAACTTGTTATCACACATCACAAAGCTTGGATGAAGAGTGTATCCATGAAGCAAAGATTGGAATGAAAGAAATCATTGAAGACAAAGTAGATGCAAAAGGAGTCTGTATCCAAACAAGGGAAGAAATCTGCCAAAGTTGAACCTACAGTGCATAAAGATCCAGCTTTTGATGATATTATGGATGATGCAATGGACTACATAGAGTCTGAGGATGCTCAAGATAAGGGGAGGACAAGCTTTGTGGTGCTTGAAGAGAAGGAAAGTACACAAAAGGAAGTTAGTACTGAAGTAGAAGTTAGTACCGTCAAGCCAGATGAACGGTTCATGGACAAAAAAGTCAAAAAGTTAGTTAATGACAAGTCCTGAAGTTAGTACCACTAAGCAAAAAGAAGTAGAAGTTAGTACCGTGAAGCCAAAAGAGTCCCAATCCCCCCCCCCCCCCCCCCTTGGAAACTTCAGATGAAAGTACTGCTCCTACAACTGTTTTCAGAGATGATGAGACCATTGCTGAGTTTTTGGTATCTATGAGCCAAAATAAGGCTAAACAAAAAGGTGTTAAGATCAAAGATGTTGAAGATTCAGATAGACCAAGGGCTACATCAAAAAGATTGGTACTTACATTAATGCCTCTTCCTAAAAATTAATCCTAAAGACAATGGGGGGACAAGAATGTACTTGATGAAGAAGCTGATCAGAAGGAGTTGATATTGAAGCTGAAAGAAGTTTGATTAGTTGCTAAGGATGAAGAAATAGCAAGGTAGAAAGGTGTCTTAAGAGGATTGGGAAGCAGGAGAGGAGATGAAAAAGTTAGCTGAGGAAGAAGCTACAAAGGTTGCTCAACAAAGAGCTGCTACAATCAGAAGCAGACCACCAACAAGAACTCAGCTAAGAAACCAATGATAAACCTATCTGAAGCCATGTAGGGGAAAGTGGCATATGATTTGAAGAACAAGAACTTTGAAGAAATACAAGTTCTTTATAAAAAGGTTAAAAGGTCTGATAAATATTTTATTGCTATTGGTTCTACTGAGGATGAGAGACAGATTAAGGAGGTGAATGAAGAATCTAAAGACCCTAAAAAGAAGAGGGTTGTCAATAAAACTCCAAGGGAAGAAGACATAGCAAAGGTACTTGCTGAACAGATAGTGACAGAGAAGAGGGTACAAAGAAAAGAAAATATTGTGTTCATGAGAAAGATGATACTAGGAAAAGCCAAGGCCACAGGCCAGATGATGATAGTTATGATGAAACACTTAAAATTGCTTAAGGATAGTTACATTTATTAGTACCTTAGATTGTGAGTTATGGAGACAAAATCTTTTGTTCTAAGTTGCACAAGGTTTCATCACCAGATGGGGATTACCTTGTTGTCTACAGAGTTAATGGGCACTTAGGGCATTTCAACTATTAATGGAGGTAACTACTATTTTTAATAGGCAGGATTTGTTTTCATTTATATGATTGGTGATGAAGCACGTATCAGTATCACACCAGAAGGTTATTTGAGTTGATCCTTTGGGAGACTTTAAGATTATGATGGAAATCTCACCAGAAGAAGGAAAATGATACAAGGTGATTTCTAGAACAATCAACATGGAATGGGAGGTTTTTTGATGGCGACTGTACTGCAAGCATGGAATTTTGCATATAGAGCTTAAGGATTTTTGGCAGTCTTTAACATGCTTAGTTGTAAAGTAGGTATCCTCTCTCCAAGGAATTATTGCAAAGAATGCTTGATTTAGGATTGGAGGTTGATGAGGAAAGTACTGATGCACTACATTTGGTAAGATTCATTAAGCAACAACATAATGAAGAGTAATGCTATGAATGGAAGTGAGAAGGGTTTGAGTGTTGGCTAACCACTACACAACAAATGGTCTTCAATTTACCATGTCTAACAGACATCAGAATTAACTAGTCAAGAAGAAATAGAACTTCTGGTATTAAAGACTTCTCAAATCCGTTTATGTTGACAATTTGCCTATAATTGTATTGGTTCCAACTCACCTTGCGTCACAGTGAGAGCTTGGCTTGTACCAGATCAAACAGTTCCTGGTAAAGAATAATCAAATTGTTGATAGCTGATATTTGCTAAAAAATATATGGTTTCAGTGCCACCATGTTTATGGCAAGGTAGCATTGACTAGTCCAAAAGCAATACTCTTTGGTAAAGTCAAATTCTAATCTGTTGATAGTTGATAGTTGTTTTGTTGGATTAGTTTACTCAATACTATAAGGTTAACAAATTCACCTTGTTGTTTACAATAAATAATTGGCTTATCCCAGAGCTATTGGCTATAGTAATGGAAAATATCAAATCCGTTAATGGCAGGGAGTTTACCAAAAACTACAAAGCCAACTTAGTTGGATGTTGCTGTGTTGCTGAGAAGATATGTTGCAGATATAAATGGTATAGATAAAAGATGTCCTATATTATCAATAGATCAGAATCAAGATTTAACAGATGTGTTTTTGGATACATCCTCCTGGTCTACAGATGTTCACAATAAAGAAACTTGAGGTTATAACAGTTCAACATTCCATGTTTAGGGGAGGATTGTTGGGAATTATGCATTCTTGACTTAGTACCATTAGTTATATTAGTTAGTACCGCTAGTTGTAATTTGTACTGACAGTACAAAATGTTAGTACTGATCAGATAGTTAGTACCGTTAGTATAAAATAGTTAGTACCATTTATAAGATATGCATGAGATATCTTAGGAAAAGATATGCATGATCTTTATACGGTTTGTAACTCCTACATTAGGGTTTACCTTAGTATATAAAAGGAAACCATAGGCATAGTTAGTAGATATAGTTCTACACAGATCTCAATAAAGATATATTCAGCAAATCATACGTCGTTGTAATCTGTAACCTAGGCAAATTTAAGTGATAATATAAAGTTCTTTTGCGATTCTTAATATTGTTCTTCTTAGCATTATTGATTAGTTTCCACATAATCAATAGTGTTCAAATCAGTGTTTCATTATTATTGTTTTTGAATTATCTAAAGGAACAAACCCTTTACAAGAAAAAGGTTAAGATCTATTCAGTAAATGATCCAACAGATTTACATGCTCAAATGAGCTAATCTACAAGCTCAACTTATACATTTAGCTGTAAATACCCATAAGCTCTTCCATTGTAAGCTTATCATCCAAAAAGCTAATAACCCCAATCTTGGTTAATGTAACAGTACCCTTACTAAAACCTTTTAAAAAAAAACTTGAATGAGTCTAAGAGGATGTATAAGCTTATAAAATCTTATAAACAAAACTTGTAAACACCAATAAGTTTGATTGCATAAAGCTTAAAAAGACAGATTTGTATAAACCTTAAAACTGAAATTTCATTAAGTTTAAAAAAGATTCAATTGCTTGTCTTGGAACATACAATAAAAGTAAAGGACAAATAAGTAAAATAATTTAAAAACAAGTTTTACACTACTCCTAAATTACTACTACACTAGATACTTTGCTGTGTGAAAACACACACACTTTTATAGCCGTTTGAGGAGTTCATGGCCCTTTGAGGTGTGCTTCTTGTGTTTGTTGTGTGAGAAGCTTCAAATCATCATCATAGCCATCTAAAAATCTTGTTCACCAAGTCTTTCATCTTTTGCCTACTTGTTTTGTCCTTGTTCATCAACCAATAAGAAATGAGAGGATTGTCAAGGTGGAATTGGTAGTTTATGGTGTGGGGCAAGGTGGGAAAGTGATGGGTTTGTCTGGTGGTACAAATGGTCGAGTATGCAGATAGGGATGATAAATAGTAATTGGTGGGATTTGGTGGGGAAATGGTTGTTTGGTCTGTTAAGTTTATTTTGGGTAACGGGGGTTAGGTAGGGAAAAAAGGATGATGGGTTCTCTTGCGGGCTGTGCTAGGGGTTAAGGTGTATGGGCCAGCCTTTGTTATTCCCTATGGACTAATTGTGTAAAAGGGAAAAAAATGGGGTTAGGTGGTAAAGGGTTAAAATGGGTTAACAGAGGTTAGTGTAAGGAATAGCAAAGGTAGTCCTCTATGGTCCAGTTGTGTTAGTCCTCTAGGACAAATGATGCATAACTTTTAAGGACTAATGGTGCAAAGGTTAATGGACATTTGGTTTGGGCTTAAGTTGGACCAGTTATGTTATAGATTGGATTTTGGGCTTTTTAATTATATAAAAGGCTTAATGGGCTGACTTGGCCTATTAACTTGGGTGCGGGGTGGCCCATTTAAGATAAACACATCTTCGGCTTCGGCTTTGTCTTTGACTTTGACTTCTCAGTGTTGACTTTGACTTTTGTTGACTTTGACTTTGACTTTGACTTTTGCTGACCTTTCCATTCCCATGCTCGGTTTTGGCTTTGTTTTTGTCCTTATGTTAATATTCGATACACACAGCTCAATAACATTAAAACAAGCATATTAATTGGTCATTTCTATGTCCGTTTTGGATAATTTGGGGTAGTTTTTATTGGGTAAAAAAGTATGTCTATTTAGCAATAACCACTTCCACCCAAGATGAATCAGATAGAGCTTTAGCAATGCTTGTGGGTTCAATCTGTGATAAGAAACAAGCATATAAACAAGTATTCAGGGTATCATGTGTTTTCTGTTCATTTACAGCACTAAGAAACCCTTGTTCAGAAGTAGATTTTGTCATTCTTCTTGTCTTAATAGAGGACTTCACATCACCAATCACATTTTTAATTAGGTGATCTTTATGGATTTTTGTATTGGGAGTGGTTGGAACTGTATAGGAATTAGTGATGTTCCCAAAATCAACTTATGGTTTCCTCTTCATCATGAAAGAACTCAACTATGTGTCGGCCTTTCAAGTGTATGACTAGCTCCCAATTTGAGCATATCTTTAGGGCTATCTTGATCATTTGAACTAGTAGTATTTACTAATGGATCAACAATATTAAGTTTAAAACGACGAGTATTAACTTTTGGACTGGCAGTATTAACATGTTATCTAGCAGCATTAACTTCCTTAGGACTGCTATCATCTTTGGACTTATCTTTTTCATCACTCTCCTTTATGTGAACCATCTTCAACTGTTTTGATCATCAGAAGATATTTGGTTTCAACAATTACCTACCTATTTGGAAGGTGAATCAAAGTATAAAGCATCTTTCCAAATTGGCATCATAATGCAATCTTGATTGATTTATTCTTTCTGAGTAGATGTACCTACATTAAGTTCTCCTTGTGTACCTGCATATTCATTTGAGATTGTACCCGTAACTACTGGTACATAATCCATAGATTGGGTTAGAGAATCAATATTAAACAGCCACTTTGGACCAGTTCCTTCTATCATAGGCTTATTCTCTAAAAACCTAATATGCAAGTTTTCTTCTACCCTCATGGTTCTTGTGTTGTATACCCTAAAAGCTTTACTACTTAAGGAATATCCAACAAAGAAACCTTCATCACTTTTGCCATCAAACTTGCCTAAATTGTCTAAAGTATTAAGAATGGTAACATGAAATCCAAATGGTCTCATAAAGCTTAGAGCTGGTTTAAGACCTCTAAAAAGTTCATAAGGTGTCTTGTTATGAGGCTTGACTACTAAGACCCTATTCTGTACATAACAAGCAGTACTAACTGCTTCAACCCAAAATGTAGTAGGTAACTTAGAGTTAGCTAACATGGTTCTAGCAGCGTCAATTAGTGTCTTATTCCTCCTCTCAGCCACACCATTTTGCTGAGGAGTCTTGGCTACATTGTATTCCCTCTTAATACCCTTTTCTCTGCAAAAATCATCCATAACTTTATTCTAAAATTCTATTCCATTATCACTCCTGATTATTTTCACTTTCTTATCTACTAGGTTTTCTATTTCTTTGATAATGTTCTTGAGAATCTCACTGGTTTCATCCTTAGTTGCTAAAAAGATATACCCAGTAAAACATGTTTAATAATACCAGTGACTATAAGGCAATAATTCTTCATGCATTAAACTACTCACAATGGTTGGCCAAACTATTCCATTATGAGCATTAACAAAGGACATTAGTATTGGATTGGACCCATGGACTTACAAGAAGCTCTGTGTTGCTTCCCTTTAAGATAAGCAACACAGGTTTGGTCATTTTCAAAACGTTTTGTAGGTAATCCTCTTACAAGATTATCCTTAACAAGCTTATTTATGTTCTTAAAATTAATATAACCAAGCCTCCTATGCTATAGCATTGATTCATCTAATGTAGCCTTTGCAACAAGACAAGTTAAACTTTCTTTAGGAACAATGTTCTTCATATCAAAACTGTACCTGTTGTCCTTTCTAGAAATTTTAAGAAGTATCTGACTTTCATCAGGCAACTTAAAATTAGGAGATAAGACAAGACATTTCAGTGTTCAGTAAAATGTGGCATAGTTCTTTTTGTCACACATTTGTGAGACACTAAAAATGTTGAAATTTAACTCATTCATAAAGTATACATCTTCAAAATCAAGGCTATTAGTTTTAAGTGTTCCATTACCAAAAATTCTACCACCATGTGCTCCTCCCCTAAATGTAACATAACATCCATCAAATTCCTTGAAATCTAAGAGATAAGCTATGTTCCTTGTCGTACTCGCCGATGTGCCATTAGCTTTCCATTGTCAATAAATCATGTATCATCCTGTTGTGGCTTGCCCTACACATTTAAGCACATTTATTTCATAATCTTTGCAAGCTACTTCCCTTTTAAGAACTGCAACTTCTTCACTAAAAAGAACATCATTCTTTCTATATGTAATTAGTTAATCTTCTATAGTTGCTAAACCTCTTTTATAAGTAGCTGCTGTAAATTCAGTTTGATTAAGATTAACTCAAATCATCCACCTGTTTCTTAAGAGTTTCATAGTTTTCAGACAAGGTTTTAGGTGCAAGTTTTATCATTGTTACCTCAGAGTCTGAAAAACGCCATTAGAGCAATATGTTTGACTGTCCAGTTCTTTTTGCCATTCACTCAAGTCAAAAAACTAACCCATCTATAGCCAACATTACCTTTGAAGATGTGTATTCATTATTTCCTTGCTTCCTAGTGTTGTCTTGATATCTGAACTGACCCTCTTTGTTCCTTGGTGCTCTACATTCCCTTGCAAAGTGCCCCATCATGTGACAGTTGAAACACTCTACCATGGATTTATCATACCCAGCAGTATCATTTGCATTAATGAAAATTTTATTTCTTGTTCTCTGAAAGTACCTTTTTGCCCTCATACTTAACAGAGAGAGCTGCCACTTTAATCCATTGCTTCAAATATCTTCATGATTTTCTCTAAGTACCTTGCTGTAGGAGATTATAAACCACTGGGATTATCAACCATGATAGCATACACTGTTTATCACTAAGTTTGCAGTACTAATATTGAGGACAAGCAGTGTTTATATTAGGGCTAACAGTACTAACTTCATATGCAGGATTAGCAGTATTAACATCATTAGTACTGCTAGTGCTTGGATCAGTCATAAAGGCTAAGTTTTGAGCACCACTACTTGCCACCAATTGATTTCCTTTTAAATCTTTTTTCATCAATTTTGGAAGTTGTTGTACAAATCATCAATGCTATTGTTTCAATATCAGGCCTTATTCATACAGGTATACAACATGAGTTTTTCCACTCAGAAGGCAAGATTCTCACGAAATTTTGAATTTTAAGTATTCTTGAGTGATTGACCATACCAAAAATTGAAAACATACTAACAATATTTTAGGCCAGTTAAGATAGAGTTCAAGGAGAATCTGTTATGGCTTGAATGTACTAAAATTTTCATATTGTTGCTTCAACAATGTCTTTTGTGTTTTCTTAGTGGCTTAATTACCTCCAAATCGTGTTTTGATAGCAGCAAACATTGTTCTAGCATGAATGTATTGACTGAAAGTAAGTTGATGTTCATTGGAAAGAGCCTATGTCGTTGCAAGCTTCTAGCCTCACATATTCTTTTTGTTGGTCTTTTATTTACCAGTTACAGGTATTGTACATCTTTGTTAACAGAAAGTACCATTATCTTATGCTGTTGTGGTAAAGATACCATGAGTTACCATTCTTCTATGACCTCATAGTGCATTGTCTTGTACCTAGATGTATTGTTGATTATATCAACCCACATCTCTTTACTCAACTAAAGTTTGAGGTATTGGTAGACTTAGCAGGTTGTATTACTCTGATGCTGATTCAAATTCCATAACTTCAAGGATTAAAGTTTCAGTACAAAGGCTCTGCTTCCCTCTTGTGATCACATTAGATCTTGCCAAAACATTGTTAAAGGGTGCGTTGTATTGAATAGATTCAGACAAACTATGCTAGAAACGTTGTTTTATACTTAGAAACTATATCTATGTAATAGAAAACGTAATGCTGTAGAATGAATGATCAATAGAATATAACAAAGATTCAATTATTATTATGATGTACATATACGAAGTTACTCTGCTCTAGTACTAGGGTGGACAACCGTGAAGTATGAATGTGTCTATCATGAATGTGTTTATTACCATTACCTAGGATCTCTTTTTTTACACAATGAGAATTTTACAAGATTACTACAAATCTTCTAAACATCTATAAGTTTATCAACATATCTTCTGATTTTTTAGGATATAAATTGAATCAGTCCTTACATATCACAAAACACGCTTTTATTCTTTCAATTGTTGTTATATTCATGGCAAACAGTACATAATACTAGATAGAATATTATAGTTTAGTACTAGCAGTACTAACTGTCTTATGGCTGTACTAAATGGTTAGTAACTGTTAGTTATATCTTGTGCTGTATTAAGTATTGTTTGGAAGGAGTATGTGCTGTAGACATTTAATTCCTAACAGCAATCAAATGGGACCGCCTGGTTTTCCTCCTATACAAAATAATCAAAACCGTTTCAATCAAAATCAAGGGTACAATCAGAACTGAGGAAATAATTTCAATCAAGGTAACCAGAATTATCAAGCTCCACCTCACATGTTGGAACTTCAAACTGTCTCTTAAATACTACATGCAAGACAAATGATGTTAATATGAGGTGTAATGCAAAATCAAAATAATCAACTATGAGGACGGAATTAAAAAAAGAGATGGATACTATGTTGAGTAGGCAGAATAATGAGTTCAAGAATGAGTTAAGGAATGAGTTAACGAATGATATTAAGAACATGATGAGTTGTTTTTTAAAATGAATACGCTTCTCTTCAGTTTCGGGGTCCACTTCCTTGCAAACACCGTTGTCTAACCGAGAAGAGGTGACTGAAAGCATTCACCACCAAAGTGGTACGTTCTTGGGATGGACTCCAATTCTACCTCCTCTCTCTACTCTCCCAAGGTGGTGGAACGGTGAACCTAGGGTGACAAAGGATATGTGAACGAGTATCGAGGACAATCCAACCTTGTAGTCCAAAATCAAGATTTTTATTGATCAGCCCATTGTTGTTTAAGCATAAAAACCGTCTATCACATTATACTTCATGAAGATATTACATCCGACGCTTCGTGAAAAAAGATGATAATCTAGCTTCAAAATCGGTGAATCTTTAAGGAATTACATTTCGAGCTCAGTTTCGCGGATGCTCTTCTACATATGCCAAAATTTGCTTCAATGTTTAAAAGTCTCCTTAATAACAAATAAAAATTGTTTGACTTAGCTAAAACATCTGTGAATGAGAATTGTTCGGCGGTTATCCTAAAAACAGTTGCCCCGAAGTGAAAAAAATCCTTGGAGACCGGCAAGTTTCTTTATTCCATGTGATTTTCTGGAGATAGTTGAATGCTTAGCCTTGGACAATCTTGGTGCAAGCATCAACTTGATGCCTCTTTCCATATAGAAGAAGCTCTCACTCCTCGAACTTACTCCTATCAAAATGGGAATATAGAATTGCAGACCTATCGACTAATTGTCCATTGGTTTTGAGAAAAATGTCTTTGTAAAAGTAGGCAAGTTCCAATTTTCTGGCAGCTTTGTAGTTCTTGGTTATGTTGTTGTCCTAGGTTCCCTTACATTATCGGGAGACACTTTTAAGGACGACGTACTTGATTGATGTTTACGGTGAAGAAATTAACTCTCGATGTTGATGTTTAAGCCATAACCTTTAATGTTGGTCAAACTTCAATGATCTCATAACAATGATGCTGAATCGGTGAAATCGAATCGTTGTCATTGATGTTTACATGTGAGGAGTTTGCTAACGAAGTGCATCGGATTTTTTGTTAGTTATTACGCCGAGTAGCAATCCCACTCCGTCTTTAGATCCTATCCTTTCTACTTCTTTCCCCTCTATCACTCCTTTCTACATTAATTCCACCAGGAATTGATGATGCTGACATTGATCCGGAGGGAGAATCTTCTAATTACTCAATTGTTTTATCGATGATCCAATTATCTCCTCCTCCCTCAGAAAGAAATTAATTTGAGGATACCTTAAAATGATAAAATATTTATTGATTGATCCTCCAGTGCTTGAGGCTTAAGGATTTACCGTCTCATCTTGAATATACGTTTTTAGAAGGAACCAATAAATTACTTATCATAATTTCTAAAGAATTAAAAGATGAAGAAAAGGCCACCCTTTTAAAGATCCTATCCTTTCTACTTCAATTCCACCGGGAATTGATGATGCTGACTTTGATCCAGAAGGAGATCTTCTTCTACTCTAGAAGTTATTTAACGATGATCCATCATCTCCTCTCCCTCCGAAAGAACTTAATTTAGAGGAACTTAAAACGATAAAATATTCTATTGATGATCCTCCGAAGCTTGAGCTCAAGGATTTACCGTCTCATCTTGAATATGCGTTTTTAGAAGGAACCGATAAATTACTCGTCATAATTTCTAAAGAATTAAAAGATGAAGAAGCAAAAGGCACCCTTTTACAAAATTAAATTAGTTTTCTTAAAATCACACAAACGGGCCATCGCATGGAAAATTTCTGACATTAAGGGTATCAACCCTAGTTTTTGTACTCATAAGATCTTAATGGAAGACGATTTCAACGAGGTTAGATTTTGTTTTATTTTTCCACATCAAAGTTAGGGTAAATACGTACGAAAATTCATGCGGTTATAAAAAAGGAAGTTATCAAACTCTGGATTGTCGGATTGATTTACCCTTATCTTCGATTGTTCCGTGGGTAATGTCCCGTTTCCTGTGTGATAGAAGGGTGGATGTACTAGTCATAACAAAGATAATGAATTGATACCTACTAGGTTAGTTACCGGATGGTGTGTTTGTATTGATTACTGAAAGCTTAATGATGCTACTCGTAAAGAACATTTCACGTTCCCTTTCATGGACCAAATGCTAGAACGTTTAGCAGGGAACGAATACTATTGCTTTTTAGATGGATTTTCCAGATATTTTCAAATTCCCATTGAACTGCAAGACCAAGAGTAGACCACTTTCACTTTCCCTTATGGGACATTTGCCTACTGAGTATGTCTTTTTTTCTTTCGGTTAATGTACTGCCTCGTGGCACGTTCCAATGGTGAGATGATGGCACTTTTTCCAAGATATGATCGTGGAAACAATGGAGGTCTTTATGGATGATTTCTCGGTCTTTGGGGATTCTTTCTCGTCATGCCTCTCCCATTTAGACAAAAATTGCTATAAAACAGTGCGGGAAGACCACTAATTTAGTTCTAATTGTGAGAAATGCCATTTTATGGTAAAAGAGGCATTGTTCTAGGACATAAGATTTCAAAGTCCGGATTGAGGTCGACAAAGCTAAAGTTGATGTTATAGCTAAACTCCCTCATCCGACTTCCGTCAAAGGCGTTCGAAGTTTCTTAGGTCACGCCGGGTTCTATCGTCGATTTATTCAAGATTTTTCTAAAATCGCCCGGCCGATGACCCATCTTCTTGAAAAGGAAACCCCGTTTATTTTCTTGAAAGAATGTATTGAAGCATTTAAATACTTAGAAGAAGTTAACCGAGCTCCCGATTTTAGTTGCCCGATGGGGACCCTACCATTTGAAACTTATGTGGACGCTAGTGATTACGCGGTGGGTTGAGTCTTGGGGCAACGTATGACAACATTTCTAAGCTATACACTATGCGAGCAAGACTATGACCGATGCTCAAGCTCATTATACTACGACAGAGAAAGAATTATTAGCCGTCGTGTATGCTTTCGAGAAATTTCGGTATTATTCTTATCAAAGAATATAGTGTATACGGATCACTCGGCTCTCAAATATCTTCTTACTAAGCAAGATTCTAAGCCGATATTGCTCTGGTGGGTTCTCCTACTCCAAGAATTCAATGTCGTTATTCGTGATAAAAAAGGAGCAGAGAATCTCGCGGCCGACTATTTATCAAGATTACAGAATCCTCATCAAGATGATCTTAAGAATAAGGAAATTAATGAAAAATTTCATCTCGAGACACTTGGAATGATATCTTCTCGTAGTGATTCTAGTACCTCATGGTTTGCCGACATTGCAAATTATCATGCGGGGAATTTTGTAGTGAAAGGGATGTCATCCCAACAAAAGAAAAAATTCTTTAAGGATGCAAATCATTATTTTTTGGATGACCCCTACTTGTTTAGGATTTATGTGGATCAAGTAATTAGACGATGTGTTTACGGCCAAGAAGCCGTTGATATCCTCACGGCTTGCCATAATAGGCCCACCAGGGGACATCATGGTGCGAACTACACCGCTAAGAAAGTCTTTGATTTCGGTTTCTATTCGCCGACAATTTATCGCGATGCCCATGACATGGTAAAGTCATGTGACTCATGTCAACGTCAAAGAAAAATCTCGCAAAAAGAAGAAATTCCCCAAAATACAATTCAAGTTTACGAGATCTTTGACGTATGAGGCATCGACTTTATGGGTCTGCTCTCGTCTTCTCGGGGGAACAAGTACATTCTCGTAGCCATTGACTACTTGTTTAAATGAGTTGAAGAAAAAGCGCTCCCCACTAATGATGCCCGAGTTGTCGTAAAATTTTTGAAATCTCTTTTTGCCTGATTTGGAACTCCTCGTGCTATAATTAGTGATCGTGGTACTCATTTTTGCAATGACCAATTTGCAAAGGTCATGCTTAAGTATGGATTTACTCACGATCTCTCTACCACGTATCATCCACAAACTAGTAGACAAGTTGCGGTTTTAAATCATGGTTTGAAACGTATCTTAGAAAGGACCGTAGGCGAAAATCAAGCTTCATGGTCCGATAAGTTAGATGATGCTTTATGGGCCTTCCGTACCGCTTTCAAAACACCTATCGGTTGCACTCCTTATAAGCTGGTGTACGGAAAGGCTTGTCATCTTTCGATCGAGCTTGAACACAAGGCCTATTGGGCCTTGAAACATTGCAATTTTGATCTCAAGTCCGTGGGTAATCACCGGAAAGTTCAAATGAATGAATTAAATAAACTTTGGGATTAGGCCTTCGAGAACTCTTTAATCTACAAAGAGAAAACAAAGAAGATTCATGACTCTAAGATTAAGAATCGTGTTTTCAACGTTGGTGATCGAGTTTTTCTCTTCAATTCTCGATTAAAGATTTTCTCGGGCAAGCTCAAAACCCGTTAGACCAGACCGTTCACCGTTACTCAAGTTTTCCCTTATGGTACCGTCGAGTTATCTCAAACTGACGGACCAAACTTCAAGATGAACGGTCCTCGACTCAAACATTATTTTGGAGGGGACATACCACCTATGGTTGTCTCGGATCTCCAAACCTTCCCCATGGACTACTAAATTTGGGGTCGAGTCAGGCTCGTGACTCGGTTAACAAAAACAAATGCTTCTCGGGAGGCAACCCGTGTTTCTATCTTCTTTTTCTATTTTCTAATAAATGTGACATGAGGAGGCTCGCCTCTTCCTTTCTCGTGATTCGTGGCTTGTGTTTTTTGTTTAGGATTGCCCGGATTATAAAGACTCTCATGCTCGTGGTTTTGTCCTTCGTTCACTCGAGTTTCAATCGTTAGCATGCTTATATATGGGAATCCGATATCCTAGATCTTATTGACTAATGTTTATCTATTAGGATAATTAATAAACGGCTTTAGATTTACGTAGAGACCCTTTTATATTAGAATTATGCATTGGTTTTAGTATGGGGTGGCAGTCTCACATTGAGGACAATATTTAGTTCTAGTATGGGAGGGTATTTATCGATTTGATCTTACATGCATTTGCTTTGTCTTCACGTAATCCCATTTTGCCACCAAAAATACCAAATATATGTGATTTTATGCCAAAATAAAAAAAATTCAAAAATAAAATAAGTGTTTTGACACGATTTTTTGACTTTCCGATGGGTTTTGAGTAACAAAATAAATTTTGATTGATCGAGGCATGTTGCGCTCGTAGGCTTGCCCCTTCAAACCATATAAATGAAAGTTTTGCTAGTCTTTTATACAAGAAACTTTGAAACGCGAATTCTAGCTTGAAAAAGCCAAGAGTTTGCAAGTTTCCATAATAGACTTTAAATATGCAAGGCTTGATTTTATTATGACTAATCATTCCGCGATCTGTTTTATTAAAGATTGTAATTGCGAGAAACGAAAAATGATAAAGTTTAATATAAAGTTAGGGGATTGTTAAGCATGGAATAGTTGGATCTCTTTAGAGCTCATAAAGGTTAATTGTGGCTTTTTGCTCCCATCAGCTTAATAAACGTTATATAATTGTTAAATAAATAAAGTTGCTTTGGTTTTTGCGATTCTTAGTTTAGATCTCTTCGTAGAGATTCTTTCTGGTGAAAGTAAGGTACACGTCGAGGTTTTGTCAGTGTTGTGGGGAAATAGGCTACCGATTCTTGACGGCACGCTATCGTTGTCTAGGTAGTTAAAAGACCACATGACTTAAAATTTGGCTAATAATAATAATAATAATGTAATAAACCGAAGCCGAAATAAGACCACTAGACCATTGTGGGCTCGTATACCGATGTGGCAGTCATTTAAAGAGTGGAGGTAATAATAAGAATAATAACTCCGAGACTGATAAAAGTTCACTGGATCATGGTCGGCTCGCATACCGATGTGACAGTTTTCAAAAAGGTTAAGGATCTCATGGTCTATATAAGACTTTTGGATCATGGTCAACTCGAATACCGATGTGACAGTTGTTTAAAGGACGGGAGGGGGAGGGATTAAAATGTAGCAATAATAATAAGAATAAAGCCAAATTTTGACTCTAGGGTTATCTAAATAAAGTCTCCGTCTCTGGACTCGTAGTTGAGTTGTTTCGGATGAAATAAAAAAGATAACCCCAAAATCATGCGAATTTAGAACCTTAATGTGGACCTTATTTTTACCATATCGTCTCTTTAGGAAAGGATTTCAAACTAATTATGGTCTAAACCGGGTTTACTTTATAATAATAAGGCCATAATTTATTTGTCACAAATAATAATAATAAAATCTTTAGAGGATTTAGGAATAAAGGAGCGGAAAGTAGCTATGCATACACAATTTGCATTTATGAGTAGTGTTAGCATCTTAACTTGTATTTAACAAAGAATTCATTTTTAAGCTTGGTTTGGGGCGGGTGAAAAATCGAGGACGATGAATTTATCCTTTTGGACACTATTTTAAAAGTGTCTCTTGTTCCGTGATCCTAAAAGTTATGATTATGAAAGTCAAACATGTTGTCCCTTTAAAAAAATAATGATAAAAATAATAATAAATATATATATAATGATAATAATAAATGTATGCAAAAATGGTAAAACAGGGCGTTTTAAACTAGTGGTTTCTTAATCCCCTTAGATGAATACTTAGCTACTTTTTGAGGTAATTAGTCTAGGGGGTTGAAAAATTTAGTTTTCTATGTGTGTATAAGACATTGCGTGAGGACACGACAATAGCTTAGTATGGGGGATTTTTGATATGTGTTTAATCACATATCAATTTTCTTTATTAAAACAAGCTTAAATGACCAAAAATACATGGAAAATACATTGCATATGTGTGTTTTGTCAATTGTATTATGCAGGTAACAGATATTCATAAAAGGACAAAAATGAAGCCAAAAAGGACAAAAAACGAGAACAATATTAGAAGAGCGTGAGAAAACAAAACCGAAGGCGTATTCATGGGCCAACCCGAACCCGTTTAATGGGCCAAGTCAGCCCATTAATACTTGATTTATGATACCTTAGTTTAAAATAAAAACAAGTCCAAAATCCCTTATCCAAACCAGTCCAAGCCCAAATGTTAAAAGCCCATACTTAAAATACAACCCGGATCTAAGACAGTATAATAAAAACACGCGCCCAAAGTTACTGTACATCCTCCTTCCTCCCATTTTCACCACAACAAGTAACAGGGTAAAACTTCCCTTCTCCACACGCGCCCCTCCCTTCTAGAAGGCTGATAGAACTAAAAAACATGATAGTTCTTAGATCGTTTATAGCTCGAGGTTGTTTAGACCTCATCTAGGATCATTATAACAACGACAATAACATGCAGCGGAATAAGAACAAATCAAAGTTACCATAACAAGGTTTTTCATTATTAACACTCCAAGCTCCAATAATATTTGATCAGAATAATACGGTTACATCAATGAACTATAAGAGGATTAAGTTACCTTGACCTTGAGGCTAATACTAACTAATCTAGGCATCTACATTAGAGAACTCACGCCTAGACACACACACGCACACTTTACTGTTTGGTGCACTTTGGAACACACAAATTGAACACCTAAACCTAATAACCTGTATCTCTTTATATACTAGAGATATTAGGTTTTACAAAGGATAAGTATTAAGAAACAACAAAATCTTCCTAACTTTTATGATAATCTTCTGTAATCTTCCATCATTTGAAGAATTCCTCCTTTGTCTTTTAAGTTCTTCATCTTTCATATGTTTTGTCTTATCAACTCAAATATAATTCCCAACAAAGGCCACATTGGCAATCCCAAGCTATTTCATTGGATAATGAGACGTGAAGGGGATCCAAGGGCTTAAAACGGATGGATTGAAGGTTTGTTATGATTCAAGGGCTAAGATTGATGCAAATGGATGCTCCTCAAGTCCTAGAAGCTTCCCCTCCTCACTATAAATAGAGAGAGGCACTCACACAATAGAGTAGTAGGTTTTATCTAGCTTTTTAGTGTAATTTTTAGCTTATTGTAGTTTTCTTATTGTAATTTCATTTTAAACATCTTGTAATCCTTTTATTATTAATAAAATTCAGTTTCTCTTAAATTGTGTTGAATTCATGTTTTTAAGTTTTATGCAAATTTACTTAAAATGTCTTTAGATACTACGTAATAAGCTCAATAATCTCACTTTACCTTAAAAGTTATCACTTATTCAGTTAAGCTTGTTTAAAGCTTAACTGAATAAGCTTGTCATTCAAATCATCCTCAAAAGTCTCATAAGCTATAAATGGAAGATAAGCCAGAAATGGACAGGCTTATAGGTTTGTACCAGCTTATGTAAATAAGCTGGCGCTTGTAGATAAGCTCTAAAGAGCATTTATGTGTCCTTGTTTTGAGCAAAGGACAAGGTTAGTTTACTTTTACTTATTTTAGCTTAATTTCTTATTCTCTTATTAAACTGCTTATTTGTGTTTATTCTTAGCTTATTTGTGATTATTCAGTCTTAATATAGCTTAATGTGTTTAGTTTATAGTTTAGAATAGTATAATTTGTGTTTTTATATAATCTGTCCAATTTTAGGTAAAATAGCTTATTAGTGTAGCTTATTATTAAGTGCTTATTTTTCTAATGTTTTTGCTTATTTGCCATTATTAATCTTAGTTCTTAATCTGTTTTCACTATTTGAAGCTTAATTAGTTTTGTCTAAGCTTAAAATTAGAATTTCAAAGTTTAAAGGGGTGTTTGGGATAAGGAATTCTAAAATAGTTAAATAGTATGCAGATTGCTTTTGGTACCTTAACCAGTTTTCATAAGCTTTAATATAGCTTAAACGATAGTTTAATAAGCTTAATATAGGTATTGTTGAATTTTCTAGTTTATTTTATCGACTCCTAAAGTCTGCTAGACCTAAGGCTGTTCAAAAAGCTTATTTGTGAAAATTTCTTAAAGTCCTACTTTAGGTGTGGTTTTTGTGAGCTAAATGAGGTTTATTAGCATCAATGTGCATCTGTTTTGAGTTTGTAGCTTTTGAAATTGCATTTTAAAAATCTTAGATTAAAAATAGTCAAGTAGTAGTAGTAGTTGGTTTGTGCTTAAAAGTCCTTAATTTGCTGATAATTAGAGGTTAGATTTTGGTTTATCTTAGATTAATTTTTGTTAAAATCTGCTTATTGTAGTATGATCTCAATCTGTTTAAAGTTTTTAGTGTGTCAAAGTTATTTCTGAGTCTTAAATTTTAGTTGCAAAAAGTCATTTTCATCTTCAAAAAGCCAAAAATAGTAGTTAAAACTGTCGTTTTCATGTCCTTTTTCTAGCTTAATCTCTTAGCCAATTTTCTTGATTATAGCTTATTTGTATTTTTCAAGTATCAATCTAAATCTATTTTAAGTTTTTAAGCTTTTTCTCTTTGCTTATTTGGCCTTAATTTTAGCTTAAAGTTTGTCAAAAGTGCTTTTAGTCCTTTTTGAGTCAGTCTGTGTTAATCCATTATGATGTTTCCAGCTTATTTGGTTCGTTTCTTTCTTATCATAAGTGCTTAATAGGTCTAGTATTTTGTCTGTTTTAGCTTATTGGTCTAATTCAAGTGCTTATTGAGTCTTAATGATCAAACAATCTTAGCCTATAAGCAAACAGTCTTAACTTGTCGTTTTGCGATAACTGTCACTTTTAAGTAGCTTAATCTAGCTTAATAATAAGTTCTGTCAAAAGTCCCTTTATTAAAATTGCTTATTCTTGCTTAATCTTTAGCTTTTTCAAAAAGAAAAATTATAGGGTTGTTTCATTTAATTCTTATATGCATTTTAGTTTTAAGCTTATTCAACTTATTTGATTTTTAATAGCTTATTGGTTGAAGTTTTTTCACTTGTTTTTCTTTGTAAACCTTAGGAATAGTGTCTAGTATTTTTTATAAATTTTCTCAAAATTTTAAGATTAAGTTTATTATTTTTACTTTAAAAAATAGTTTTAATTAGTTTAAAAATTCAATTTTTTTTTCTGTTATTAAAAATTAGTTTAAGCATTTTAGTTTTAAGAAATTTGCATTTTGAGTTTTTAGAATTTTAATTTGTCATTTTTAGTTATATAGCTAGTTACTTTTAGTTATTATTTAGTTTTTTTATTACCTAAATGTCGTAGATTTTTTAAATTACTTTTATTCTAGAATAAGGTGCCTTTTATGTGCTTTCCCTTTGGTTATTAGATTTAGATCCAAATCTAAATTATCGATTATTCAAGCAACTCTCACGAACCGAAACAAGATTTTCAATATTCACACTTCGTTGTGGAAATATGACTTGAGGAACATTTGAACTTTATCCCCCTTTTTCTTAAGGGTAATTCTTCTAATCAATACTTTCGGGGAAACATATTTTATTAGTAATTAACTTATTACTCTTTTACAAGATGATTTGCTCTAGTTTCTTTTACAACGACTATATATATATATATATTATTATATATATATTATATTTATATATATATATAGTATTTATATATATATTATATAATATATATATATATATATATATATATTAAAGACGAATCACTGTTTGCACATCCACCTACATCTCGATCAGAGACCCACCATTTAGGACACCACCACTTTTACTCTTTACCATTACCTACCTCATCACCACATTTACTTTGCCCTTAGACTGTTAGAGCGGACTGTTTCTCGAGGGCTACAAGTTTTACGCCTCGAAGAGGTTGCATTGCTCCCTGTCCCAAATATGAGGTCGGGGGTGTTCATCTGCTCCTACTTCTAGACCGAATGGAGGCTTTAGAGCAGATTATGGTTTTTTTGGCACTATAGATGCCGAGATTAGACGTGACTCAGATAGGGAGATAGGTTACAGGATTACTGATATTTGGGAGGATCTAGATGAGATTGCAGAGGAGATACCTACGACTGATGTGGCAGAGTTGGGTCAGAGGATGATAGATTTTGTCACTACTGTTAGGCAGGATACAGATGAGATTTATGAGAGACTTAACGATGCACAGGATGATAGATTGTTGATGAGCGGTCAGCTCAACTTGCTACGTAGAGATAGGCGCTCCCATGCTCGCACGGCTAGACTTATGAAGAGTGAGGCCAGAGCTTCTCGTGAGGCTTGGGTACAGTCTATGGATGCCAGTGATACAACATGTTCTGAGGTTAGAGCACTACGGACTACGGTTTTAGCACATCAGACTGAGATTGGAGATTTACGGGCTGCAGATCACAGACAACAAGAACAGCTCGCAGAGGCACTGACTCTACTGAGGACATTGCAGACTCAGATGGCAGCACTACAGAGTCAGCAGAGACCTGCTAGGGATCTAGCACATCCTGATGTACCGGAGGAGGCCGGTAGTAGTTCTTAGATATGGTTATGTCTTAGCTATGTTGTATAGCCTACTAAGTATTATGGGGTAACTCCCGGCTAGTAAGGCTCTAAGTTTTATTTTCATCTTGTAACCTAATGGTAGTGATCATTTTGTAACCGAATCGGTCATGTATGTTTTCCAGATTATATATGAAATGGATGTACTATGTCATGTTTGTAATCTAATTTATTACGAATGAATGTTGATTTCGCTACACCATTGTTAATTTCAATTCAGTTGCATATTGCACTGTGGGATGTGATCTCATTTTATTTATCATGTATATGTCATGTCGATCTCACTTTGGATTACATATTTCACTGTGTGATGTGATCTTGCTTTATTTATTGTATATATGTCATGTCACGGTTATGATTGTATGAAATCTAACGGGTATTATATTTTCTTATGATTTGAAGAAAATGGCACCAATAAAAAGAACCACAAGGGCATCACCAGCCACAACAACCACCACCACACCTGTCACCAATGCCCAGCTTAAGGCATTGATCGACCAAGGCATTGTTGATGCATTGGCAGCACGTGACGCTGATAGAAGCCGGAATGGCGATGACAGCCATAATTCAGGAACGAGTAGTAGAAGGACAGAACAAACATCTCGTGAGTGTACTTACACTGACTTTCTCAAATGTCAACCCATGAACTTCAAAGGTACTGAAGGAGTTGTCGGTCTAACTCAATGATTTGAAAGAATGGAGACTGTCTTCAATATTAGTAACTGTACAGTCGAGAACCAAGTTAATTTTGCTACTTGCACCCTTTATGGTGTTGCCTTAACATGGTGGAAATCCCATGTTAAGACTGTTGGTCAGGATGCCGCTCACAGCATGCCTTAGAACTCACTTATGAAAAATAATGACTGCTAAGTACTGCCCTCAAAATGAAATCAAGAAAGTGGAGATGGAGATTTGGGATATAAAACCCCGTGTTTTAGGGTCATTGTACGTCGTCAATAAATTCACTATTTATTTTTAGTATTGTACGCGTTTGCTTTTAAATTGAAGACGTTAAGTTAAATCGCGTAAGCTAAAAATTATCGTTCAATGTAAACGGGCATCAAACAATTAAATGTTTACATCAAGCAAGTGTTAAGTAATTATTTTGAGGATAATTATTAACTTTGTTCATTTTATTTTTATTGGTTGCGTAAAGTGTTTACGTTTCGCGATAAAATACGTTTAGGCATACCCGGAACCACCAAAACTTTTCTATGCTTCAACAAATACCCACAATTATACCCAATACTCAAAATTTGCAAAATAACAGCACATATACACTCTTATGGCTAGATATGAGATGGGAGATACAAAGATATTATCTACAAAACACTTCCCCTTGATTTCATG
>BQNB010058427.1:0-10808 GCA_026074375.1 Tanacetum coccineum | reverse complement strand
GTTTAGTTGATTTAAAACTAACATTTGAACCAACCGAAACACCTCTAGTAGCTTGTTTAGGATTATTCAATACCACATCCGAGACCAAAAACCTTGCAACTCGAACACTGTGTGGTTTCCACTCATACTCAACACATATAGTGCACAAATTGAACTCCTCAACAGTCACTTTTAGCATAGGCACCACGATAGTATTTTTCAACTCCCTATCAACTCGCAGATCAATCAGTGCTCTAGCATGCTTGACCTACCCCATGATGGCATGCATATGAATCAAGCATCAATGGAGTACCTAGTTTTGTTGCAATGATACTCAAACCATCCTCACTAAACGCCGTCATGGGACACCATAAAATTTAACCCAAACAAGAACATTACCAACATCTTTTTTTTGTAACTTCACATCTCGATTCCACTTTATAAGAATAAATGGATTATTACGAATAAACAAAGGACCATTCACTAGCATTGCATCCAATCCATCCTTAGAACTAGACTGGAAGAAAAATAACCCGTTAGACGAGTTCAACATTGATTTAACCAGTCGATATTTACTCCTAGTGGTTCCGACATAGTTAGTAACAAGAGGGTAAGCAATCCGTTTTCCCAAAAAGAAACCATTAGCTCTATTAGCAAACTTCTCACTAATAGCTCGAATAGACTCCAACGAGATAGCCACATCAGCGACCCATTTCCCGCTGGTGCAACCAAGGTATGAAAATTGACCGATTACCGAGTCATAAACAAAATAGATTCCGGCATCGATGCACTAGTAATAGGAGTCGAATTAGATGTGGCCGAAACTTTCACATTTGCAGTATCGTTTATATGAGCTCCCATGTTCGGTTCCAATGGTTTTTCCAAGTTAACAATAGGCGTGTTAACATCATTCGAACCCGAATTCTTCGTCATAGACTTATCAATAATAGAGGATTCCACGTTAACTGTATAATTAGCTGCATCGTTACTCACATTCGTAGCTGTATCATTACCCAAACCAGTATCATTTTCCTTCACACCTCTCCCTCCCCTACCCTCCTTCCGACTCAAAAACCCGCGTTCCATACCCGTCACATAAGCACCCAATAAACAACCAGTAGTAGCAGCAAAGTATCCATACTAATAAAACACGTACTTGTATACCAAATTCGACCTACAAACCTCAATAAGACTTTGTAGATCGTAAGCAACATCTAATAAACACTAGACAAAATAACGAAACCTTAACCGAACCTAGGGTTTTCAGACGCACTACCACAAACACGACATCAATCAAATCCAAGAAGAATAAAACGATAAATATAAGTAACCCTAAGCAGCGATGAAAAGAACCTTACACCAGCAGCAATCTAAACGTAATAATATAACCTAAACAAGAACGATTCAAGCTAGGTAGAATCAAACATCGTTTAAATCCTATACAAGAAGAGATCGATCTTGATTAGGTAATTGGAAGAACGAATACGATAGAAAGCCGATTTAGTGTTTTATGTTTGGTCGCGGTTGAGAACGAATATGATAGAAAACCAATTTAGTGTTTTATGTTTGGTCGCCGTTATCTCCAAAGCCTAGGGGTTGGGCCTTTTTTTTTAACTTTCAGAAAGAGTTAACTTACTATGCATTGGCACTTGAAAATGAAACTTAAAATTTGAATATGTTTTGTTTTAGATACCGCATGTGTGAAGTTCACTCCTATTCTATCTAAAACAATAAAAATTAATATGTAACAAATATATTGTTTATAAAAGATGAAAAAATAAAAAATGGAAAAATAAAAGGGAGTGATTGTTTTGTGGGTGAGGATCATCTCAAGTTGGTCACAACTTGATCGGTCATGTTAGCTTTATTATGAAGTTAAATAAATAAGTAGGCCCCTGAATTTTATTAAAAGAAAAATCTTTTTACATTTATCTTAATTCTGGTTGGCTAACTTGATCTATCAAGTTACTTTCAACTTGACAGGATCTTGATCCTTGTTTTGTTAAGTGGGACAAGTGTAGAATCGAACCTATCACCATTGGATATGATACAACGACCTTTACCACTCAACCAAATAATCACCTTAAAAACAATAAAAAAATTAAAAAATAAAAAATAGGCTAGAAAAGTAAATTTAATAATTTGAAAAGGAGGAAAAAAGGATAACTATATCAAAAACATTCATAAAAATTCTTCCTTTTGATATAAAATTCTTAAAATTATTTTTTTTTTCATAATTTTTAATCAAGTCTTACTATTAATTTTTTTTCTTTATATTTAGTCTAAATTTATCAAAGAGGTCAGATCATGATAGAACAATATCATCTCAAAGAACAAAAGAACACATCCTAGCCATCCATTTTTCATCAAATAAAAAAACAATTAAAAAACTCCACATTCCACCTCTTTTTTAAAAATAAAATATCTTGCAAACGGTAAATCGTCAAACGACAAAAAATACACCATCGCGATGAGAATTAAATCATCTTTCTATAGAGGGACACTTTTATATACTATCGACGAAATTTTTTCGAATTTTTTTTTCAGTCACGTCTGAAAAAATCACATGTGATTTGTTGCACAATCACATGTGATTTCATAGAATCACATGTGATTGGTGATACAAATCACATGTGATTTTTTCAGACGTAACTAAAAAAAATCGATTTCATATACTTTTGACGACTTTTTAGTGTTAAAATTTCCGTCAAAAAATATTACACGTGATTTGTAAAATCACATGTGATTTGTTGTTTTTTAAAAATCACGTGCTATTTCATAAATCGCATGTGATTTCACAAATTCACTTATGATTTTAAAAGTAATAAATCACGTGTGATTTCATAAATTCATAAATCGCATGTGAATTTACAAATTTACGTGTGATTTTTAATGTAAGAAATCACATGTGATTTTTCGAATCACGTGTGATTTTTTCTGAGCGGAAATTTTAAAAATAATGTTCGTCGAAAGTATATAAAAGTGCCCGTCTATAGAAAGATAATTTAATTCTCTTCGTGATGGTATAATTAAATTTACGTCAAACGAAAAAAAAATATACCATCGCGACGAGTATTTTTTTATCTTTCTATAGGGGGCACTTCTATATACTTTCGACGAACTTTTTTCTGATTTTTTTTTCAGTCACGTCTGAAAAAATCACATGTGATTTGTATCACAATCACATGTGTTTTCGTAAAATCACATGTGATTTTTTCAGACGTGACTGAAAAAAATAATCGAAAAAAAAGTTCGTCGAAAGCATATAGAAGTGCCCCTCTATAGAAAGATGATTTAATTCTCGTCGCGATGGTATGTTTCGTTTTGCGTAACGATTAACGGTTTGTGAGATATTTAATTTTAAAAAATATGATGAAAGTGGGTTTTTAATTAAATTAAAATAGGAATTAATATAAACCATTAGATGGAAATAAAATGGATGGTTGAGATAAAGTGGATTGTTCTTTAATTAGATAGTGTTCTACATAGAACTTTTCTCAAATTGAAAAACCTTCATAAAAATTTGTCATTTTTATATAGGATTCTAAGAAGTATTTCTTTGTCATAATTGTTTCAATATTTTTTAGTCACATTTTACTATTTTAGAAAAATCAAAAAATAGATTATGTCCTTTTCTTTTTATAAAACTATTATGTTATAATTTTTATAAAAAATAGTAAAAAATGTCAAAAAATTATTATTTTTTATTTTCTAGTAGCTCTTTAATAACGTTTTTAGTTGAGTAAAAATTTCTAGAATTTCTGGAATTCGTTTTGTGATTTATTTTAATTTAAAGGTTGTCTTAGCCATTAAATTAGTTAAAATATTTTCGTTCGGTGAAAAATTCTGTTTTTATTTTCTAAAATTAATTCTTGTTAAGATTAAGTTTTTGTGTGAATTTCCTATTTTAATTCGTACGCATGATGTATTATGACAAGGAATTTGGTATAATAAGAGATAAGGGGGTTTTTGGTATTTTAATTTGCTTTATAACCTGCAAACCTACTAATTATCAAACATTGCAACAAGAAAAAAATCGATACCTTAAATTGAGAAAAAAAAAAGACCGATACTTTAATTAAAATTAGACCTAAGATAAGTACCTTTTTATGCAATTTGCAAATCAACCTGTTTTTGGTTTCCTTTGGAAAAATACCCTTTTTGGCGTAAATACCATTTCACTCATTAAATCAACAAGTTTTCCAGCAACTTTTGATATACAAAAATAAATTTGGAAAACATGAAGTTTTAACATGAATATAATGGGATGAACCGTGTATATATATTTCTAGTGAAGGTAGGTCCTTTAATACTGAATAATCTCCATCACCTGATCACCAAATCCGCATACACATAACTTTGCATACATAAAGTGCTAACCGGAATAAGAAAAGCTCTGTCCTGGTAAAATTTAATCATGAAGTTTAAGACTTTCTTCAAGTCCCACAAAGCTAACTAATGTACGAAACAAACCACATTAATTGGACGTTTCGATTTTTGGTGGGTGAATAACTAGAACAGCCCCAAGAGAACCAATCGGACAACATAACATATTGTTTAGATTCTAAGACCTATAACCTCTTTTTGTTCATGGTGGTTTCGTTATACAGTATAAATGTGATCATTGGACTTTTGTGCAACAAAGCATGTAACAGTAACATAGACAGCAACCTTGCAATAACTTCCGTAAGTTGTGGTGCGTATGATTGTTGTTTAGAACAGTAAATGTTGGATGAATGAATTGAAAGTTGATGTAGTGTGTCCCATGTCAAAGGTATCAAATGAGCAATATTATGATGTGTTCTTTTTTTCATTCTCATAACGTTAATTACACACAAACTTGGATACCAGTATTGTTTATTAGAAATTTGCTACAACTAATTTACAGTAATTAGCCTACATTGTTTATTGGAAATCTGCTACAAACTAATTTACAGTAATTAGCCTACCATTTTATATTTGATTTTGAGAAATCTAGCTATGAATTAACCGTAAACAAA
The DNA here is from genome assembly GCA_026074375.1 of Tanacetum coccineum. Lineage (NCBI taxonomy): Eukaryota > Viridiplantae > Streptophyta > Magnoliopsida > Asterales > Asteraceae > Tanacetum > Tanacetum coccineum. The sequence goes on along the minus strand of BQNB010058427.1, from coordinate 5,829 downwards.
CTAGAATTATATAATTGGACGGTAATGGGATTATACTATATATTTAAAAGGCAAGATTATTCCCCCGAGGTGTCTTAAATGCATTAATGCAAAGTTAAACCCGACCCGCTGAACCCGTTTGGATTTACCACACAAGCATTTTTAATATTGCCACGCACTACCTACTTCACTAATACGTGTCTCTTTTCCCTGCCTCTTCAACCCACTCTTAGTTATCTAACACACAGATATCATAAGAAAATCCCTAAACCGAGTCTAATCAATTGCCGCTCCTCTGATAAACCGTTTGTGTATTTTGAAATATTGATCTTTTCGATGGTACCCACTTCCATCTTCTCCACTCCTCCACCTCCCCACTATCTTATCTCTCTTCCTCTCTCTAAAAAAACACCGGATCAAATTACTGATGAAGATGTTGAAAAGATTGTGCTCTACAATAAGAATCAAGGTAGGTTTTTTTGCCCTAATTTATGTGTATTAATGAATTTACGAATTGGGGGTTTTCTTGAACTGATTGAATCGGGTTATTGGGGTTTAATTAAGTTTGGGATTTGGTGATTCTGGGTTTAATTATGTTTAATTTTGCGGGTTTTGAAATAGCAATTTGTATCCATTCAGTAAACCCCTTTTATCTTAATAATCATAAGTTTAGTTTTTAATGATATTTTATTTTGATTTGATTTCAGGCTCTACGATAGGGGAACTGTTCTTGGTTACAAGAGGTATCCTCATTTTCTCATTCATTTTATATTATATGTTTGTTTTCTTGATCTATAGTTTATGCTTTTTAATAATTTAATTTGTTCTTAATATATGTTTCATAAATATGTTTCGGTCGGTTTTATATGCTATTTTGTATATCAGCTTAGTTGGTGTTTGTTTAACCTTATATAACGGGCTTATGGCTTATTTAGATTTCGGCTTATTTTTCATAAGCTTATCTTCTTTGGCTTATTAAAAAAAATAATTATCCAACCATATCATGTTACAATAAGCTTATATGCTAAATTATAAATAATGAAATATGGATTTATGAAACATAAATCGATTGAGATAAGCTCATTAGCCAAAAAATGAGCTAATACAAGCACCCCCTTAATCTATTGTTTGTGGTAAAAATGTATACGTAATTACCAGATTGTGAGATAGCAGGGAATAAATATTATTACACACTGGTATAAAAACTGGTATTGGTCACTCTAAAAATGTGTGACAATATACATATGGTCACACGTGTTTTTTTGGGTGTTTGTCACCAAAGATCGCACCACTGTAGGTCACATACGGTCACGTTAGGGATTTCGTGGCTATTTCTATTGAAAAAGAGTGACCAAAACCCGAATATGTGTGACAAATTAGGCACAAGTTTTGTTAGATTAATCAGTATTAGTGACCGTAAACACTTTATAGTCACACGAATGGTTTTTGAGAGTAATTATTGTTCGTCCTTTGGCCACATAAATATATAATATATGTGACATTTGAGATGATTTATTCAAGTAAATTTGTATATTGTGTGACTATTGCCCATCCTATGGCTACATGAATATATAATAAATGTGGCATTTGCGATGATTTAGTCACATAAATCTTGTTTTTTGTGGGGATTTAGTAACATATATGTAATAAAAAATTGGCCAAAAGTGTGAATAAGTGTGACCATATGCTTTGTAAACTCAACTAAATGTGTATTTTGTGTGACTATTGTTCACCATTGGCCATATGATCTTTATGTTTATAACACCCCGTGTTTTAGGGTCATTGACGTCGTTGATAAATTCACTATATACTTTTAGTAATGTACGCGTTTGCTTTTAAACCGTAAACGTTAAGTTAAATCACGTACGCCAAAAATTATCGTTCAATGTAAACGGGCATCAAACAATTAAATGTTTACATTAAACAAGTATTAAGTAATTATTTTGATGATAATTATTAACTTTGTTCATTTTATTTTTATTGGTTATGTAAAGTGTTTACGTTTTGCGATAAATTAAGTTTAAGTATACCCGGAACCACAAAAATATTTGTACGCTTCAACAAATACCCACGATTGTACCCAATACCTAAAGTTTTATTAAATTTACCCAAGATAATATTATCTTACACTTTGTACAAGAAAAATCAACCAATACACCAATACTTGCAAGAAAACATCTTTTATTTATAAAACTACAACTAGTAACTTGCATATATTTTGCAAGATATTGTGTTAACTAGCAAAAAGGTTTCTAGAACCCTTTTCCCCCTCCTAACCCACGAAATATATCAACACTTGGAGAGCAAGGAGCACAAAAATTCACTAGCTTGGTCAATGTACATCAACTTCTCATTAAAACACATTTACCATGTTCCCTTGACCAAAGACCAAGAACAAGAACCCCTAAAACCCTCTCTTTGCCCCCCCAACGACCAAAACACCCCCCTTTGACCATTGACCCTTCTTGAGAAAGTTTTGACCAATACTTATCCTATATATACATGTATACTAGTGATTCAAGCATAAAACACTTAGTAAAAATCAAACACACTCTCCCTTTTTGCTCCTTTCATGCCACGGCTCAAAACACCAACCCAAACAAATCCATACAAAATTTTATGCAACCCATACACACCTATACACATCTATTCTAAGATATACTAAGGCATTTGCAAGCATTGGTTAACCATATTCAAGCTTTAATCAAGTGAAAAGGAAGCTAGGGTTTTATTAAGAAAACAAGGGTTTTCATTGGTGCAAGCTTTGGATTTCTATCTAAAAAAGGGTTTAGATTACTTTGTTCATCATCATCATACATCATAAGGTCTACTAGAACCCTTTATGTTCTTATAGTTTTCATTTCTATGCATATGTTATTTCTATTTTAGTTGAATCACCATTTAGGATTTTATCATGAAAATGGAGTTTATACTTGAAATGATCATTTTGTATACTTTTATATATGTTGTGATGTTACTTATATCATGCTAAAAAGGATGAGAAAAGTATGTACCATGTTGTTTTGGTGTAAAAATGATCATGTGTTAATTAGGGTTTATAAAAGTTTCTTAATATGTTTCTAGTAAAAGAAATACAAATGACATGTTAAGGTTAATTATGGACTTATATTAATGTTATATGATCATTAAAATAAGGTTATAACAAGATGAGAAGACTTGTATACTAATGGTTATTATATAAAAATAGTCATATGTAAAACTAGTGATTTATGGTTAATTATAAAAGTTATGATTTATTAAGTAAAATAAAGGGACTTGTAATGTTGGGACAAAAAGGACCTTGATGGACCATGGACATAATAAACATATGATATATGACATATATAAAATATAAGGCACACATGAGACTTTTGGTGAAATACAAAATGATAAATAAAGGAAACAAAGGTTGAAAATGGACTTATCAAACTAGCACCAACATTCTGTCCAAAATTCGTGTATATGTATACTTATAATATGTTTTTATAAGATAACACATTTCACGACGATTCCGAAAAGGTAAGAAACTTGTCAAACGGATTAATAACGAAAAAGTTACGTTAAAAACGAGTTATACGTAAATTAAACGGAGTTTATAAAATAAATTTTATAAAAATTTTGTCAAACAGCAAGTTGGATAATTTTATTAAATAAAACACATTTTTAGGATTCTAAAATGATAAGAATCATGATTTTTCGATTTATAACGACTTTTATAAAATTTATATCAAACCGAAATTTGATATTCATTATTATCTGAAAAAAACACATTTTTAGGATTCAAAATCATAAGAATCCGCATTTTTTCGATTTATAACGAAGAAGTTATGAATTTCGCAGGTTTTTCCGGTAATTAAAATTATAAAAATAATTTTATAAATCTATACCAGTAAAAACACTATTCATGTGGACAGAAAGTTATATTTTGTAAACCTCATAAAAATAAAAAACTTCATTATTACGAAGATCGTAGCTCGAAAAAGAATCGTTAAAAACGGAGCTATAAGCGTATAAAATACGAGACATTTTACGGGAGTTTTACGACAACAAATACGATTTAAATAAAACTCATGTCTGGTGTGAACAGTAAAAGTTACTGTTCATCAGGGGATCAAAATTATAAAAATGTCAAATATCGATAACCCGTCTTAATACGAAAAGATGGGCATAAGAAACGCAAGAAACGGATTAGAAACGTGAAAGTTATGACGATTTTACCAAAAGTATGTTTATAAACATGTTTTTAATTTATAAAATGTTTTCACTTAAACATTTAGATGTGATTAGCTATATATACATATGCATGGTATGGAGTACTTAATGTAAGTAGTACATATACGACCTTAATTAATTAGCGTTGCATTTGATCGATTCGCGTGACTCGTTATTTATTATAATACTTGGCATTACTCACTCAAGGTGAGTTCATAGCCCCTCTTTTACATGTTTTTGTTTTATAAAGTTTTTGGGGTGAAAAACATGCAAAAGTTTTTGGGGTGAGAAACATGCAATGTTTTATAATTGGACACAAGTGGTTAAGTTTTATATTATGATTACGTGTTGCCTAAGTAGCGATAACCCTAGTTGAGCCCATTATCATGAACTGTCAGTTACTGGATTGTGAGCGCGAATGTTATGAATAGATCTATTGGGATTGACATCCCCGTTCGGGTGATTAGCTATCACTGGGCAAACGAACGTATACCATGTCGAACATAGGATGTTGCGGGTTAGAACATCATCACGGGCAATGTAGGCCATTTATATGGTATTCATTTATGTCGAGCTTCAGTGTCATGAGCTTAGGGCAACGTAATTACATTTATATGATGTCTGCATCTGTTGCATTATCATACACTTGGGAAATCTTGTGGTCCTACAATATATAATTTATCAAACCTATGAATTTACCAACATTATTATTGACGTTTTAAAGCAATATTTTTCAGGGGATCAGTAAGCACGAGGTGCAAGGGATACATTGGTGGTTTTGATTTGGATATCACGCATTAAAGATTTTGTCGCATTACATTTTGTATAACTGTTATGGGCTAGAAATCTTTGTATTTTGAACAAGTGGACAAGTGAAGCTTCGGCTTATGTAACAAATACTTTGTTAAATCCAATGTATCAGTTTGCAATGACTTTTTGGTCGTTCTATATACATCTTGTGTTATTGATCTGAGAAGTAACACACCTCGGACCCTTATTCTGCTACGACCCAATTTGGGGGTGTTACAGTAGCAGAGTGCACCAAACACATGAAGATACGATAGGTCGGGAGGTTTGTTGTGCAAAAGCTCGTATGGTGTTTTACCATGTCAACAGTGTATCATGGAACGATTTTAGGTATAACAGGCTGTAGCAACCACTTTGGCCCGTAGAAATAAAGGAGCTTTTTCATAAATTAACATAGTGCGGGCTGCTTCAAATAGCATACGATTTCGTCTTTCAACAACACCATTTTGCTGTGGAGAGCAGGCAACAGATGTTTCATGAGAGATGCCAACCTTCTCATAATACTCACGCAAAATGTCTGATTAACAAACTCAGTTCCATTATCTGTTCTGATGCGTTGGACGGTTTCCTTAAGTCGTACTTAGATCATCTTCAAAAAGTTGATAATAAAAACTGGAGCTTCATCTTTTGATCGCAAACACTTCACCCATGTAAATCGAGAGTAGTCATCGACAATAACGAGGATGCACTTTTTTCCACTGACACTTGCGACACGCATTGGCCCACATAGATCCATATGCAACAGGTAGAGAGACCTCGTACAAGTCCATGTCTTGCCAGATGATTGATAGAACCAAAGTTCAAATGAGAGAGACGACGATGCCATAACCA
>BQNB010058426.1:0-37766 GCA_026074375.1 Tanacetum coccineum | reverse complement strand
TAGGCGTTACATCATCCTAAGACCTAGACGCAATAATTATGTCATAATTAAAGCATCTGCATAAAGCATCCTTATTTGCTGATTATAATCTATCTTAGGGATTAAAGCAATGGTGATCTTGTTAAACCCGAGCTCATAGAGAATTTACCCACTTACCGCTTAATGGCAATTTATACATTAGTAGTCTACTTGTCCAACTATCCAATGGAATCAGAACGTTACTTGTTGAATTATCTAGGTCACCTGCTAGTCAACACGATCAATAAACCATCGATGCAATATCCAATTAACTAGTTAAGTTCGAAGCGTATCCTATACACAGACTTAGAAGGACAATATTTTGAAACTATGATTCTAGATGTATAGATTACTATATGGAGAGTTATCCTAGACTCTAGACCTGCTTGGTCCGCTTTACTAGATCCAGTTGAATGATAGGTCGCATACAAAAGCGCGTAAACAAGTATAAATTGATAAACATAAACAAGCACTTAATGATAAATCAAGAAATCAAGATAAACAAATATCAAACATTTAGATCTTCATAATAATGGCTAATACCCGAAAAAATAGCCTTCAAACGTCATAATAAATACAAGAGCAATTATTTAGCCAAGGTAAACTAACCGAGTTGATGAATGACACCAAAAACTGAATGATTACTAAAGTATATGGAATTACATGTTGTCTTCTATGGAATTGAATACGTTGCTCGACCTTTTCTGCTCATTTTCTCCTCTGAAAATCAACTTTTCTGGTTTAGGTATCGAGAATATGATTTAGCACGCTTAAAAATCGTTTTTGAGTTTTCTATTTATAAGGTCTAGAAGTCGGTTGGATACGGCGTATCCAAGAGTTGGATACGGCGTATTGGGGATTTCTTGGAGTAGGGACCATGCCTGATATCTTCCAGAATATTATATTGATTCCATATATTGAATACGGTGTATTGATTCTCTCTGGATACGGCGTATTAAGCTTCATCCTATGTGGTCTTAGGTGAGTGCAGGCACGGATACGCCGTATCTTCCTTGATGGATACGGCGTATTGGTCTTCAGAATAGTAATCTTCAAAATATCTTCATTTAAGCTCCAGAATGCGCGCCTTTTGCTAACTTTCACCAATTACTCCATAATTACTGCAATTCTCAAATATAAATGATTAAGCAACAATTCTTTGCAATAACTATACAAAATAGGTTAATAACATGGGACAAATGATGCTATAAAATAGACGTTATTTGATGTCATCAAATAGGCATGATGCAATCTGGGTCATCATGGACAGGTTGACTAAGTCTGCTCATTTTCTACCCATTCGTAAGGACTTTGAGATGGATAGGCTAGCTAGACTCTACCTCAATAAAATCTTTGCAAAGCATGGAGTGCCAATTTCATTCATATCCGACCGTGATAGTCGTTTTACATCAAGGTTTTGGCAGTCAATACAAGAAGCACTAGGAACCCAACTAGACATGAGTACGACTTACCATCCACAGACTGATGGTCAAAGCGAGCCTACCATTCAAACATTGGAAGACATGCTTAGAGCATGCGTCATGGACTTTGAAGGAAGTTGGGATGTTCATCTTCCATTGGTTGAATTCTCCTACAACAATAGTTACCATTCTAATGTGAGATGTGCATCGTTTGAAGCACTTTATGGGAGAAAGTGTCATTCACCAATCCTATGGGCAGAAGTTGAAGAAGGATAATTAATAGGGCCTGAGATAGTATAAGAAACCACTGAGAAGATCTCACAGATTAGAAATCAGTGTAGGTGATCATGTCCTACTTAAAGTGTCACATTGGAAAGATGTTGTATGCTTTGGGAACAAAGGAAAGTTAGCACCTAGGTTTGTTAGACCATTTGAGATCACTAAGAGGATCGGTCCAGTAGCCTACATACTAAGACTACCTTAAGAGTTAAATGGTGTTCATGACACGTTTCATGTGTCAAACCTCAAGAAGTGTTTGGCTGATCCAACACTACAAATACATTTGGAAGAAATTCAAGTCAATGTTAAGTTAAACTTTATGGAAGAACCAATAGAAATCCTAGAGCGTGAGTTTAACAAGCTAAAACGGAGTAGAATTGCCATCGTCAAGGTTTGATGGAATTCGAAACAAGGACCTGAATTTACTTGGGAACGAGGATTAGATGAAACTCAAATACCCACATCTCCTTAGCTATAGCACTAGTTAAATTTTTGGGCGAAATTTCTTTTATGGGGGTAAGAATGTAACCCTTGCGGATTTTCTAGTTTCATAATGTGCAATTTTAGTCCTTTGACTTTTTGACTTTTACTGTTTTCGTCAAGACAATTACCGTGTTGATGGTAATCAATCTACATTTTCATTAGTCAATAAATCTTTTATTTCATATATTAAACCTTTTTAGAGGTTTACAAATCTTATTTTATCACTATCCGAGAGGTTGTCCCGCAAACGGCTCAAAATCTTAAACCACGCGTTCCGGCAAGTCTATAATTGGCAATACATAATCTAAAGCAATTTAACTATAAAACATATCATGTGACTAGTCTAAGTTCATGTAAATGTGATTTTAAACTCAATAAAAATACTAAGAAACTTCGGGTCACATTTTAAAATCACAAACTATGAGCATTAAGGTAACTCGACACAAAACGAAGCAACCCAAGACCCCCTTGGATCCCTTAGCCGGTCGAATCACATAAGGGACAACAAGGCAAGGAATTAGGAACCTTTTCTAGTCCTTGATTTGTTTTATATTCATTCCTTTTGTCCCATTTTCTCATTTCAAAACACACACCACAAAATTCTTTCTCTCTTCTTCTCTTTGTGTTCGTCTGACCCACAACACACACACACAATTTTTTTTCCAACTTTGATAAAAAAAACATTAGAGTTTGAGTGATTCCAAGTTGATTCCAATAGGCGTGGGTATATAAAACATAACGTTTGGGTTGTCGGTTTCGTGTCGATCTTGTCTTCAAAACCCTTTTTGTAAGTCCTCAAATTTCAATTTAACTTGTGTTTTTATATAGCTAATGATGCATAGATGTTAGTTGTACAGTGCGTTTTCAAAAAAATCAAACGTTAAAATTTCAAAATGAATAAAAAGGGGCGTTGGTTGGTTCAAACTAGGGACAAGGACACAAAGGGTTGATCATTTTGTTATTTTGGTTGTGTTGGTGGAAAAACATTTACGTACTAAGTAGCTTATCTATCATCTAGCTTAAAAATAAGCTTTCAAAAAACTTAATATAACTTATTTTGGGCTTATTTAGGTTCAAAAACTACAAGGAACAAAAAGGAGGTGTTTTTGGTTATTTACCTCTTTTTCGTATTTTTATAACTTATTTCGATAGCTTATTTGGATAACTAGAAACACTACGTAGCTTATTACCTTATTAATAAGCTAAACACACTTGTTTTGGGCTTATGAGGCTTACGGCCCAATAAGGCCCAATAAGTTGTGGCTTATTGTGGTCCGGCTTATTTTAGTAATTATTGTTTGGACTTATTTTCATAATGGGCTTTGTTAATGGGCCTAAAACAAATAATGGCAATACTATGGACTACTAATGGGACTTAAGGCCCAATAAGCTTAAACTAGTTGTTTAAATACTTTAAATGGATTTTTATAAACAAGTTCATATTAGTATACATATTAAAATAGTTAGGGTATTCGTTGGGAGATTTGTGTTTGGTAAATCATTGCATAAACATAGATTTTGAGAAATTGTCGAAAGGTTGATTTATTAAGGAAAAGTGTTTGGAAAATAAGGTTTAAGAACCTTAGAAAACGTTTTATAAATGAACGGGTCATACGAAATTTCGTAAGAATCCTATACTTAGAATATTTTTCAAAACTTACCTTTATGACGAAATAATAATATATTATTATTTTAATAAATCGACTAAAAGACAAAATATACGTTTTATAATTTTATAAATTATAAAACTTCTCTGAATCATTTTGTATAATTAAAACGTGTCATTTCTTGCAACAAATAATATTAAACAAGGTAACTAGGGTTTACCGGATGGATTTACCGAAACATATCCATTTGCGTTTATTATCTAAGTCTTGTTATTTTACTTGTCTATTTTCTTAAATAGTATAAGTATACATAATCTAAAGTACATACTTAGCATATCTTCTTCGTGTTTAAATCACCAACCACAACACAACTAATATTACTAAAAGCGGTAACATAGAACATTTTCAAAACTCCTATGCATCACTTTTAAGTACACATTTCAAACATAAAGCTAAGTCAAACTAATTGCTAGGTCGTGTCTAGAAGCCGTTGTACGCCGTTGTTTGACTGTCATATACTCAGCTACTTATCATCTTGTTAAGGTGAGTTCTCGTAGCCCCGCTTTTTAACTCTTTTTGCATTGGGGGGAAATGATACTCAAATTCATTTCAATGCTTTTCATCTGTGCAAAACTTCTATTTCATTTTGGACAATGCTATGTGCTTATGACTACGTGTATGAATGCTATGTGGATTCTATGTCAATTGCTATGTGAATGTTATGAGATCAATTCATGCAAAGTTCTATGTGGACTTTTGCTCAACACTATATACATACAACTATTTGCTGACCTATGTTTAGCTCCAGCTGGTAGGCTTTAGGTACGGAGGACTATAAGCGCTCAGACAATTATGAATGGTTGGTATCATTGATATGCTATGAATTAAATTCTGTAACACCCCCAAAAACGTGTCGCAACGGAAATGTGTTCGGGGGCGTTACTTCATAATACACAGCGCTAGATACAAGAGAACGACCTCTAAATGTGTCGTTTGAAAAGTAATCTCGTTGATTTCCTTGAAATTGATATAATGTTTGTCCCATAATTGCATCACCATGAAAAACTTGAATGTATAGACTCCAATGCACTTCAAGTAAGCCAAGTATCTATATCACCTGAGAAAAACATGCTTAAAACGGTCAACATAAAGTTGGTGAGTTCATAGGTTAGTTTAAATATGAATGTAAGTTTCAAATGAATGTATTTGTCCACTGTGTCATCACAGTACCATGTAAAAATCCCAAAGATTTATAAAGAATGCACGACACATTTTATGTCACCAAAAGTACCAATCTTATCCCAAAGATTTATAAAGAATGCATGACCAATTTAATGTCACCAAAATGTTTCAAGTATGTATTGCCACTTTATTCAAGGCACAGTAAATATCCATGTGAGTATAAAACAATGATTACAATTACTCTAAGTTCATGAAACTGCGACGTAGACTTGTATGTATGCCACTTTATTCAAGGCACAGTAAGAGTGTACCCATCGTAGGTGTTCCCTCCAAGAACACCCGGGCAGTAATAAAAGAATATGTTCCCATCGTGGGTGTTCCCTCCAAGAACACCCGGGCATTAATGAAAATAATATGTACCCATCATAGGTGTCCCCTCCAAGGACACCCGGGCATTTCTGAAAATAATATGTGTATGTGATTGTTGGCCCCGCAGGCGCCAATCTAATCGTAATCTGACATGGTATAACGTTCGTTCCCAGTGATAGCTAGTCACCTGAAAGGGTATTGTCAATCCTAAATAGATCTATCTTATAACATTCGCGCTTACCCCCCGAGTAATTAACAGTTCATGCAACTTAAGCTAATCCGTAATCATAAAAGTATAGTATGTGTTTATGTTCAAAAATTAAACCAAGTATTGTATCTCCTCGCGAGATATATAAATGAGTATGTAAACCAAACAGGTAATCAACCATGTAAATGCATTTATAAACACGCATGTTCTCACCCCAAAATATATATAAAACATGTAAAAAGTGGGGCTATAAACTCACATTGATGATGTAGAACGATTGACAAATAGGCATCTAGTATGCACAACACGAACAGAAGACGAAGCGTCTCGATCAAGAAGTTGCAACTAATCTTAACGGCTAAGTCCCACTAGCCTAGGATAATGTGTTTGGGTTTCCCGATGAATGGTCACATCAACGCGACACGTTGATAAAGATTTAGATTTCCAAGTTGTAATAGTTTGGTGGTTGGTTAAATAAATAAATTGAAAAGTGAACGCAAAGTATGTAATATATTATGTATATATTACATATGATAAATAAACCCTTATATAACTCATACCGTGAATTATATAACAAAGACAAACAATCCAAAGATTAATGTGACGTATATAATGCTTTGCAGGTATTAGATAATAAGTGTGAGTAAATGATTAAACCAATTAGTTTGACCCGTTTCTGAAATCACCACTTAATTAAATAAGAAGTTCTTGCATAGGCGTAAACGTACGTTTTAAGGTTACCACTTATGTTTAAACGATGTTTGTAAAGTTTTTACAACAATTGTTATGTTATCTTCTAGCTGACAATTATAAAATATAAAATAATATTTTATAAATTTATATTTCGTTTCCTCGACGAGTTATGTCTAAAATAGTTATCTCATTGTAAAAGTATAGTTTTCGTTCGATTATCCGGTTATTGTATAATACAAATTATTATATCTTTAAAATATAACTTAGTCCCTTTTATCGGTTTCTAAAATAATAGAGGCTTTAGTAAAACATTACTAAATATAAAAAGTTATATAAATTTCATCATGACCTTCCCGGTTATATAACGTTTCCATATTTATAAAACTTAACGTTTTTTCCACTTTTCAACAAACCGCGTGTTGCAAAATATCTACGTGTTTTAAATATATATTTATAACTAAACAAAGTAATAAATATCATATTTATTTAACCATTAACCACCATTTTAGTTTCGATTTACGATTTATAATTCTCGTGTTATATTTATTAGTCAATTGCATAAACCAAACGAACCCTTATTGTTGTTTCTTACACTGCCAAACGCACCCTTTGGGTGCTGTCCAAACTAAACGCACCCTTTTGTACAATTCTGCTATCCTAAACGCACCCTAATCGTCAAACTTCTAACCCAAACACCCCTTTTGGGTGTTCCTGCCAACCCAAACACCCCTTTTGGGTGCAACTGCCCAACCAAACACTCCCTTTATGTTGTTTTCTTATGCCAAACGCACCCTTCGTGGTGTCTGTTATGCCAAACGCACCCTTATGATAGTGAACCCAGAACCAAACGCACCCGTTGTGCCATTTCAATAACCAAACGCACCCTATTTGGCGCTAATAACAACCACACACACCCTTTGGTGCTTAATCGGCAACCAAACGCACCCTCGTAGGTTGAGACTGCCAGCCCAACGCACCCTTTTCGGATGTGAACCCAAATCAAAACGCACCCTCGTCGGTGGTTTATAACAACCAAACGCAGCCTAGCTGTTGAACCACTAAAACAAATACCCTTTTGTGGTGTTCATGATAAGCCACAACGCACCCTATTTGCTGTGATACCACAAACCTGACACACCCGACCCGGCTATTTCGCAGCCAAATCGGACGTACCCCTTGGTGGTAACAAAACCCATCGCACCCTTTTCGGGGCTGACCCGAATCCCAACGCACCCCTCGGTGCTAAATAGAACAAACAAACGCACCCTTATTAGTATTGTTGTGGTGGTGGTGCGTGGTGGGTGTGGCGGTGATGATGAAGAGGGTGGCCGGCTGCGGCTGTGGTGGCGGCGGCGTGGAGGTGACAGTGGTGAGGTGGTGTTGATCGTGGTGGTGATGTTATGATGATGATGATGATGTGATGATGGTGGTGGTGTTATGGTGGCGTCGGTGGTGATGACGAGGTGATGGGGTGGCGCGTGACGGCGAGTGAGATAGCGGACCGGATAGATCGGGTCACGAGGAGTATTTTTGGAGTTGGCCGGAAAAGCTCACCGGAAAACTTTTCCGGCGACGGCCGACGGTGGCCGGAGGTGGGGCGGCGGTGGCTGCCGGATTTGAGGGAGAGAGAGAGGTGAATGGGATATGTGTGTGTTTTATAAAAGTTATAAATGAGAAATAAAAATATAACTTTTATATATATATAAAGTTTTTAAGAAAAAAGACAAGTGACAAATAGATTAGGGTTAATTATATAAATATTTCACAGGGACCAAAAGTGTAAATTTTGGTAAATAATGGTTCGGGACTCGTTTGAACCACTTAACGGACGATTCAAAACACGAAACTTGCGCCATTGCGTTCCAAATCATTTTTCCGACGAAAATGAGTATTCACTTGATAGTATTTCGTAAATATTTTTATAACATTTATAAAAACATTAGTTATTTATTTGGTGAACCGGTTACGCCTTGTCCGAAATAAAAATGGATTTCAGCTCGAATTTTCGCGTTATCAACAACGCTTTTAATAAAAATGCTAAGTAGTTTATTAAATATTTTTATTTAATAAAATGTTAATTAAATACAATTTAATTATTTCTGTGTCGGTACGCGTTGTGTTCAAAATTTTGCGAGGGCATTTCAGTCACTTTCTGACTGTTTTCGGGTCTCGGTCAAAACTGAAAAGTTGTCAGGAATGTCGTTTTACCTCAAATTGCTTTAGAGTCCGAGTCGTGAAAACGTGATTTAGCGAGTCGTTTTTGATAAATCAACTTAGGAATAACATATATTTTCTCGTTTCTTTTCAAATAAATTTGAAAACTAAATTCGTAATGAGAGATAAATAATAATAAATATGATTTATTATTTAAATAATTTTCAGGAATTTACCGGCTACGCGGTAATCGCTTTTATGTGACCGTACAAAGTCAAAAGTCAAAAAGTCAAGTCAGACCTGAAAAGTCAAAGGGTAAAATAGTCATCTAAAGTTCCGAAAATTGCCAGATGTTACAAATTCAAACACTATGATAGCATGGATTTGCTATGTGGAAATCAAACACTATGATAGCATGGGTTTGCTATGTTGGAAGTCTAAATCAAATGCATGCATTCTGTTTTCATATTGCACAATTATCCACTACTTAAAACATTGGCACAACAACTGGGTTTACTTCTAAACCTACGAGTTCACCAACTTTATGTTGACCTTTTTGAGTATCATTTTCAGGTGATGCACTTGTTCGTTGAGCTCAAGATAGTATGCCTTAGAGACCTAGGCTATCCCGTGAGGGATCATCATTGAAGGATTGCATTGAGACTTTGTTTTTCATGTTCATGTTCTGAGATTATTCTAGACTCATTCGGTCCCCATGTTGGGACTTGGTTGTAATAAATTTGAAACTATGTGATGTGTTCATCGACTTTAATGACACAAGTTCATACTTGTCGTCGGTGATTATTTTAACACTTTGGTAATGCATTTTAGATTTCTTAATTTTGTATCATGTGTTATGACGATTCATTCTTCGTTGCATCCCGTGTTTTCGCCGTTGTCGGGGTGTGACATCCACCCCTAAGAACCTGTGATTCGACTTAACCTATAACCACTAAAGACTTCCCCTTGGAATATTTCCAAACCCCAACTAGATCCCCAATCATCTAGGCTTGATCCTTCGGATACAAGACTTCCCTTACAACTTGATTGATTGAATGAAAGATAGTTGAACCAAGTCCTAACCTAACCTAGAGACTCAATTCTAAAGAAATGATATGAGAAATAAGACCTTCGACTAATAACACACAAGTATGGATTAGCTACTTGTGTGTCTCTCTTGTGGTGATGTGTTCTTTAATAAAATGATATAGGAGAAGATTAAGAACACAAAAGGTGTTAGACTTAGAAGATTAAAGAAGAAAAAAGAGAGGAAAGAATGTTTGCAAGAGGTGAGGAATACAAAGGCCAAGAGGAGGTATTTATAGGCCAATAACCCAAAAGTGGGAAAATGTTTTCGCGTGTGGCGCGCTGGCCGCGTGTCAGCGTGTGGCCAGCGCGCTAGAGACCCGAAACCATTTTTTAGTTTCTTGGCTTTTTAATTACACGCTCTTGTTAAACCCTCAATTATACTTCATGCTATGACCTTTTAATCATTCTTATACTTAAGTTCAACCAACTCAAATAGCCATTCGATAAAAGCGTTTGTGAAGTATTTAAAAGACTTTTGTTTGTCCGATATCGAAAAGAGAGAAAAGACCTACCAAACAAGGGTATTTTAGGTATGCCTCTAATGTAACTAGCCTAGTTAGGATCTAACCAAGGTTTGAGAAGCTAGTTAGGGTACAAGGGAATATTCCAAGAATATTTTTGACTTAGAGAGAAAGGGTGAATGTTATGAGGGGAGGATTTGAAATTTGAATTTCAAATTTGTTAAGCACATGAGTGAAATAGAGAAAGGGGTAAGGTGTAAGTTGTGTGTGAGTTGGCATGATATGATGGTTATGGGATGGAAAGGAGCCTCTTGATCATGTTTGAAATGAAGGGTAACGATGAGATAGTGAAAGGTAAGTTGGATAAATGAAGTGGAATGATCAAGGGTAGATAGAGAAGTGTATTTGTTGTGTTAGTTTAATTTCAATCCAAGGGAGGAGAAGAGAGTGAGGTAAGTTGTATTGATGATGTAGTTTGATCAGGGGCTAAGATGAGAAAGTGTGTGTGTGTGTGTGTGAAAATCAAATTAGTTTGTGATGGAGAAGATGAATAGGAGATATGTGGTAGAGAATGTTTTGATGTGATATGGAGGAGCCTATGTTGGAATGCTGGAGGACAAGAAGTATACAAGGTACAATGGTGTAAGAGAATGTGAGTTGGCATATTGAGGTTAAGATTGGGGAGTGTTTAAGTGAAGCATGTTTAGGCTTTGTGAAGGTTTAAGAAGAGGAAGTATGAAGATGATGATGATTAAGGTGAAATCAAAAGATTTATTTCGGTTTATAATCACAATGCCAATAAAAAGGAAAAAAGTAGGTATATGTGGTCATGGGATGGTTTAAGAAAGAAGTGTTTAGATTGAATGGATGATATAATCATTTGTGGCGTAATAAGGGTAAACAAATGATTTGGAGGAGAGTGTTGTAGGATTGTGTGAAAAGAGATGTTTAATCATTTGTTGGGATAGAAGGGATTAACAAATGATTAAGGAAGATGTGTTGTAGGAAGTATGGTATAGAAGTGGTGTATGTGAGGAATGTGGGAGTTGGTAAGGCATCTTGTACATGTGTGGAATACATGTATGGGTTTCTAAAACATTTATAGGTAAGGAGGTGAGATAACTCAAAGCATGATTAACCTTTAAATACCATAAAATTAATTAGTCACTTGGACTTTAATCCATGATAATCAATAATGGATTTGATCACTAATCATCTTTATGCAAACATGCTGAGTGCTTTGCATCTTAAGTAAAGCAAAGCATATCCCTATTCGGGAAATGATGCGTCTACGCAAAGTGACATTTGACTTAGTTTGACAAATAATGGAGTAAAACACGTTACGTGATTAGGAACAACGTGTATCCGAATTAAGGTCAAATGAATACTTTCGTTTAATGGTATGTTGAAAGGAAGTTCGTACTAGGTTTAGAAAGAAGTTTCGGCCTTGGCTAGAGGTGTTTGTTAAAAGATTTGAGTTGACGTGTTGTTGAAAAACGGGAGGAATCGTTTTTGCTCCTCTCTAAGTCTAAACCTCATTTGGAGTGTTCCCAAATGATCAAATATCATGTACATACCTTTATTGAAGTTTTCACATGTGTCAAGTAAGAGGAAAGCTGACAAAGCAAAATCTGTAAAATGGATTTCGCATGTGGCGCGCTGGCCACGTGCTGACGTGTGCCCAGCGCGCCAGACTTGCAAATCCGTTTTTACGGATTTTGGCTATCTGTTATTTTTCGTTTTACGAACGTTTATTTGTCATCGTTAAAACATAAAGGAGATCCTAGTCAATGTTGCACCAACCAAAAATTATATCATGTTTATATTGTTACTTAGATTTTACATAATATAAATCTTTTAAACACAAACTCTTACGACATAATAAATATTAAACAATATTTCCTGAAATACCTAATTAGTAGTAGAATCGCGTTAAAGAAGAAAGCAATTTCAAACATCACTTTAGGTGTTGGGCCTCACAATAATTGTATTAAGGGCTAAAGATGCCGACTCCATGATAATAGAAAAAAAGAACAGGGGCTACCTGTGTGAAAAAAAAAAAATTTGAACGGCAACTATTATAAAACTAGCAAGAAGCTAGGGAAAATTACAGGGAAATTAAGTGGGGGCTTTTGAGCCATTCAACCCAAGAAAATTTACTCTTACATCGACTATGACACCAATTAAAAGAATGCAAAACAATATCATCAAATATCGTCGAACGCCTCGGAGGACGGTCCTCGAAGACGCAATGATTCCTAAATCTCCAAATAGACCACCAAGCAACGTAAAACACACCTTCCAAAAAGTCCTTATTCTTAGATGCTAATCGAAGCGAAAGGAACCAAGTTTGCCATTCCAGAAATGACGACCATTCTTGGGGGTCCAAATTCCACCAGCGACAAACACGCCTCAACACACACTGGGCTAAATCACAACGAAATAAGATATGCTTAATGTCTTCGTCAAAGTCATGACAGATCGGACAGTTCGAGGACACAAGATCAACTCCACGATGCTCCAGATTAGACCTAGTCGGCAAACAATCTCTACGAGCACGCCAAACAAAGATGTTAACTTTAATGGGTACAAGTTTCACCCACCTCGTTGCTTCAGTATGAGAAGGAAGGTACTTGTCATCTATGAAATTCCGCAACTCCTTAACCCGAAATTCACCATCTCCAGACAAGTCGCAATACCACCGATCTTTGGAGTTGTTTAATATTAAAGAGTCCAGCAAAGTGGCTAGATCAGTTAATTGTTGAAGTTCTATACCGCCTCGAGGTTCTCGACGAAAGGACTGGGTCACCTGGGAGTTCATCTTCTCAGCAACCGAAATGTCTTTGTCCAACTCCAAAGCGAACAAACGAGGAAATTTAATATGAAGGGCCAAATCATCTATCCAACAATCATACCAGAAACTCGTGTCAATGCCATTTCCAATACGTTTTTTGCAATGAGACCAAAAATCAAACCCTTTATCTTTCAACGAGTGTAGTTCCCTCACTATGGCACACCAATTTGATGAAGTGTGCGTCGTATGAGCATCAATCTTATGACCGTATATAGCTCGGATAACACGACTCCATAGAGAACCATCTTGAGAAATGAACCGCCACACCCATTTTAAAAGAAGAGCTCGGTTGAGAGCAAAAAAACTCGAGACGCCTAGACCACCTCTTTTCTTAGATGCTAAAGCCTTGTTCCAGGCAATCCAAGTAATCTTAGATTCCTCTTGTCCTATACCATTGAAGAACCTGCTTCTGATAGCTTCCATAATCTTTAGCACACCACGAGGAACTTTGAAAATGGACATAGAATAGATAGGAGAAGCTCCAAGAACGGATTTCAAGAGAGTCAGGCGACCTCCTATAGAAAGCGTTTTTACTTTCCACTTAGAAAGACGCGATCTAAGTTTAGCAATTACATTCTTCCACGCCTTGATTCTGGTCATCCGATCACCAATTGTTACGCCTAAGTATCGAAATTGGTTTTGCATAATGGAACACCCTATTGAGTAGGCTGCCTGCTGAACGACTTGATACGGAACTCCTACCCCCAGCAGCTGACTCTTATGAATATTTATACATAAACCTGATGCAAGGAAGAAACATTTAAGAGTGTTAAGAATGACCTTCAGATTCTCTTCGGACCACTCCCCTATAAACATGGCGTCGTCAGCGTAGAATAAATGAGATATGGTTACCGAACCCGGTAATTGAATTCCACTAAACAAACCGTTGTCGACCAAACGACGAATCGACAGATGTAACGACTCCATGACTAGAATGAAAAGATACGGAGCTAGAGGGTCTCCCTGTTTCAGACCACAATGCAAGGAAAATTCATTAGTTGGACTTCCGTTTACCAGGATGGAAGCTTTGGCAGAGTTGAGAGACCCCCGAATCCAATTACACCAAACTGGACCGAAACCGAAAGATTCTAGAACATCAAGAAGATAATCCCAGCGGATTGAGTCATAAGCCTTTGCAAAGTCCACCTTAAAAAACATAGCTTGTTTATGTCTCCTTTTACACCATTGGAGAAGTTCATCGAGAATGAAAGGACCGTCTAATATTTGCCTCCCGGAGACAAAGGCAGATTGAGTGTCGGACACAAGATCAGAGATGACCTCCATAAGTCTATTGGCAAGAACCTTCGTAATGACTTTATAAACGCACCCAATCAGACTTATAGGTCGAAAGTCACTCACGAATTTGGCGTCCAAGACCTTTGGAATTAGAGCAATAAACGACGAGTTACACCCCTTGGGAAACGAGCCGTTCCCAAAAAAATATTCTACTGCCTCACAAAGATCAGATCCAATAAGATCCCAGTATTTTTTAAGAAATTCAAACGAGTAGCCATCAGGCCCAGGAGATTTATTATCACCACAATTCCATACGGCCAATCTGATTTCGTCACGCGATACCACCCTCTCCAAATCGTCCGCTTGATTTTGAATCAACTTCTTTGGAAATTGAAAGTTGATTTTAAACCTATGTAAGCCAGGCTCTTTAAAACGAGCTTCAAAATGGTTAACAAAAGCCTTTTTAATCGTACCTGGTTCTGTACACCAAGAACCATCGACAAAAATACCTCGAATCGCTAGTTGGGACCTTTTTTTATTAATTATCCCATGAAAAAATTTTGAATTCTCATCGCCCTCGATCGCCCATGTGACTTTAGACTTCTGAATGTAATCCTTGGATTCCATATCGTTGATGTTAAGAAGCTTACGTTTCAATTCAAGTCTTCGAAGAATGATGGTCTCTGAAATCAACCCGCTGTCCAAATCCTTGTCAATCTCGCCCAGTTCATTAATGGTATCACGTTTAGACCTCATAGAGAAAGATCTTTTATCTTTAACCCAACATCGGATGATAGGTTTTAAATCTTGAAGTTTTTTTTTAAATCGAATCATCGCGTTCTTATCGGAGTGAGAAAAAGAACGCCAAGCTTCTTTGATCATATCATCGAAACCAACTAGATCAAACCATGAATGATAGAATCTGAATGGAGTCGGCCCGAAATCCAATTTTACTTCCCGAAGAAGAATAGGCCGATGGTCAGAAATATGCCGATCAAGACATATAGCCGTAATGGAGGGAAAGAGATTGTAAATGCCATCTGATACTAAGAAGCGAATACATTTACGTCCTAGCTTTAGATATGATGGTGAAACCATGTAAATGGACGCTCTACCCAACTTGTTCACGACATCTCCGTCGTGGTATTGTTAGTCCTCGCTTACCTTGTCCTAACTTGTGATAATGTGGCAATCTGAAACTTCGGATCATCTTTATTCAAATGTATATGTCTTGACAATTAGCTAGCAAAGTTTCTTCATGTGGAGCGTCAATTATGCCGTTATCAACTCTTACAACAATGGTGCTCTTGGATAACACCATCTAGGGCTCAAGACACAAAACAAAAGGCAATGCAGAAGCGTTCTTTACACTATGGATGGTACATATTGAACTTTCGCTTAACAAGCTTTCTTTTGTCAGACAAAGGAATGGAGTCGGCCCGAAATCCAATTTTACTTCCCGAAGAAGAATAGGCCGATGGTCAGAAATATGCCGATCAAGACATATAGCCGTAATGGAGGGAAAGAGATTGTAAATGCCATCTGATACTAAGAAGCGATCAAGTTTACTCATTTTAGTTGCTGATGGATGAGACCATGTAAATGTGTAGCCTTCCAATTTGATATCAACTAGGCCTGAGGTGAGAATAAAACGATCGAACCGTCTAGCACTATAAGGATTAAAGCAAGAACCACGCCTTTCTTCACTGGAACGAACCTCATTGAAATCGCCCATAACTATCGTCTCACCATTCCAACGAGTTAATAAAACCGAGATATAATCCCACAGGATTGCCTTACTCGAGGCCTGTTGAGGAGCATAAACAGCTATAAAGAGAATCTTAGCGTTGTTAGGTAACCAAGATCCATAGATTGCGATGAAATTATCCGATATCGTAACGTTTTCTTTCTTGAAAACCGTTGCTTCCCATATACAAAGGATGCCACCCGAATTACCTAAAGAATCACTGCAAACAAAATCATAGTTATTATTACCCCACATAAATCTCACATCCATGTGCGAAACCTTAGACATCTTAGTTTCTTGAATCGCAAGAAAATTAAGCTTATAATTAGAAGTTAACGCCTTAACCCACTCCTTTTTCGTCTTGTGACCAAGACCTTGGATGTTAATAGATAATGCATTCATCTTAAAACATTTTCTTCTCCTTGTTTCCCTATGATAGCTGCTAAATCTTTTACGCAACCCTCCATAGAGTATCCCATAGCTTGACCTACTCGAATTACATCTTCCATGACTCCCAATACAGATCCTCCGTTGTTGATTCCTTTTTGACTCACCTGATCATTATGATCCACTATAGGTATTTCTTGAGACGAGCCCATAACCTTTGCATTAAGAGACTCCAAGGTATCTTTAGCCTCCTTATCATTCTGATCCTCCAGGATCTCCGGGGTAAATCCAGGTGGATGAGAAAGGGAGGGGCTCGACTTTCTGGTCTCTCCAGCCTTCTTTTTATTCAATAAGTCATATAGACCAAATGGATCGTCTGATTGGTGTACTGCCACTGAGCCATTAGAGCGAATGTTCGAAGAGGAATTTGCCCCAAGGACGGTTTCAGGAACTTCATTAACATCACTTGCATATTCATCATCGAATTCCTCTTCGTTGTCATTGTTGTTTAGAGGTTCAATCACAGATTCACCGTCCGAATTGCAATCTTTTCTCCTTTATATGGGTCATGAAGACGGATTCCAATAAAAAGCTCTTTTTCATGTACCATATAAACTTGCC
Source organism: Tanacetum coccineum (assembly GCA_026074375.1). Taxonomy (NCBI): domain Eukaryota; kingdom Viridiplantae; phylum Streptophyta; class Magnoliopsida; order Asterales; family Asteraceae; genus Tanacetum; species Tanacetum coccineum. The sequence continues at coordinate 20,957 of BQNB010058426.1, read as the reverse complement.
TTTAAACTATTATCCATGAAAAGACTCTAAGATGAGTGTAAGGCATGTATAGTACTTAATGCTAATTGCCCCGTTATTTCGGACCAAATGACGTAACATAAATACAGAATTGTCCTCCAAGTCAAGAGTTTCTCCCCACTTCTTGCCAATCTTAATAAAAGTCTCCCGAGACCAAGCCTTAAGAGGAACCCCCTCAATGTCCATCCAAATTATACGGTCTTCACTGACAAATTCATCAACAGCATCTTTGATATCCAGAAACCATGACTTGATTCCTGAATGATTCATCAAAAGTTCCTTAGTATCCACCTTATCAAATTCGATCATCACCCACGTTCCCCCCATATAAGTTAATTTAGCACCAGAGAACCCTTCATCAATAAGAATAGTGTATAGATTAGGAATAGATGAGAAGTCCTTCACTTTACCCATAACATGTCTAGACAAATCGCGCTCTACCAAACATGAATCTTCTAGAACCAGAGCAGGAGAAGGGGAGATCAAAGGACCTTGCGCTCCACTGACTACATTCGCATAGGAACCAGTATGAACTTTAGGTTGTTTGGCCATGCCTGGATTAGAAAAGTGAGAAGATCGACCAGTTTGACCAGAAGAGTTATTATTGCGAGGGAGGGGATCCTTAACCTCTTTATTAATAGGCTGAGCATTTCCCCCGAAAGGGGCCGAGGCTTTAACATTCACAGGAGGTCTCTGGAATCTGGTAACATTAGCAAGGAGTCTATGTTTGCCAATCCAAAGAGTGAAGAGGTTGCTTATCAATCTTTCCACGCTAAAAACGTTAATAAACCTAACGAAACCAAACCTCTTCCCTGATTTTGAGCTCTTAAAAGGGATATAAGAATCAACAACGTGACCGTAAACCTTACATGATTGGAATAAATCTTTAGCGGAGCAGGAATCAGGGAAATTCATGATATAAACCGAGATTGAGATCTTGGCCAAGTCATCTTCTTTACTACTATATCCATGTTTCTTTCTCGTAACCTCATGCCAATCATCGATACCCATTATAGACAGAAATCGCAAACCCTTATACTAAGTTTTTTTCTTCTATATACATTGCTTTTTGATTTCCTAACTAGCTCATAACCCGTGTTCAATGCGAGTAGTAAAAACGAATAGTTAAAAGTTAAAAAAAGTATACTATGCACATTCAGTTTGTAAAACATAAGAATATAAATATCACTATTGCACAATTTTAAGAGTATCCCGTTTGAAAAATAATTGAGGATATATTGCTACCAACAAAATCCATGTTACATCATACATAATCACATACAAAAAGTAGTTTGATTCGATACATACATGAACCTTTAGAAATAAATCTAACAAAACTTCTAAATCTCTACCAACAAAAATTCTAATTTGCTGCTTCAAACCAAGCAACATTATGTCGTAAAACCTACAAAAGAAACAAAGTAAACAAAGTCGTTTCAACAATTCTAAAACATTATGTGTAAGAACTAAGATCCTAATTTTAGCATTAAGCTAATTTGAGATCTTATCTTTTTTTCTTTTTTTTTGAACGGCAACTTTATTAGAAACTAGCAAGGAGCTAGACAACTACAAGGAAAGTAAATACGGGTGTTGCAACCAACTAACCCAGTTTAAAGCAACTCTACCTCTAGATACACACCAATTAAAAGACTTTAAAACAATATCATCGAAGATGTACTCTTTTCTAGGCTTTTTGGTAGCAAACAACAGTTGGTTCCGAAAATTCCACAAGCTCCACATGTAACATAGAAAATACCTTCCAATATATTCTTTAATTTAGACCCGAGCCGAACAGAATGGAACCACTCGAGCCAATCAGTATACGAAAGAAAATCTTGCACCCCCAGGTTCCACCAACGACATATAAGATCTGTCACATCTCTAGCCACATTACAACGAAAAAGAAGGTGTGACGTATCTTCTGAAACCGAATCACACAAGGGACATGACAAGGACTCGGTCACTACATTCCTTTTGGCAAGATTAAGGCGCGTGGGCAGTCGGTCAAGGAAGACTTTCCAAGCAAAAATATTGACTTTAATCGGCACATATTTGATCCACCGCGTAGGGACCCCTGCATTAGGAAGAAAGTGTTCGTCTAACAGGTTCCTAACGTCCTTGACGCGAAACACTCCTTCACCATTCAAATCACACGTCCATCTATCCTCTGATTGTGATAAAGTAACAGTAGCAAGAAGGGCCGAGAGATGTGCTAACTGACTTGCTTCAGCACCCCCTCTAACATCTCGTCGAAAAGAAGTATATAACGGAGCTCTGATTTTATCAGCAACAGAAATGTCTTTATAAGACTCTAAAGCATAAAGACGTGGGAACATACCTTGCAGCCGAGTATCTCCAATCCAAAAATCTTTCCAAAAACAAGTATGAACCCCGTTACCAATCCGGATCCTACAATGGGAGAAAATATCAACACCTTGGTCCTTGAGCGAGGTAAATTCTTTGAAAATGGTGTTCCATGTAGATGGGTACGACGTATTAGGTGTCTTCAAACAAGATCCGTGAATAGTTGAAATAACCCGATACCATAATGAATTGTCTTTTGATAAAAGGTAATTTCAAAAAAAGGATCATGAATCAAAGACTACGAAAAATATGAACACGTGTGGGTCGACAGTAAAACTATAAATAATTGAGTGTACAACATGAAGCTCAAAAAAGTTAACCATTGAAGGGTCTTAAGTGCATTCATATTGTTGCATTTAGTAATTTCATTCTTTGTGCGGCAAGCGTTTTACATTTAATTCAAGTAGGCAAAGAAACAGGATCACACTTACATAGTGGAGGGAAAGTGTGCCTTTCGTCTCCTAAACTATACCTACAAAATCACAATAATGTAGTTAAATTCAAACCGGTAATACAAAAGACCAGACCCAGACCCTTAATGCAGAACTCTCGGAAACCAAAATATTTTAGGAACCCTCACTTTAATGTAAAATTGTCACAAAAAGTAAAGAGACAAGTAAAAAAGACACAATATAAAACTAAACCAAAAGAAGATTGTCTATCATATATTTCATAGCAAAATTTTACTTTTAAGTATTGTTCTTAATGGCACATTTACATAAGTTTCACGAAAATTCACTGACTTGAAGTTAAAATAAGATCAAAGATGTATTAAGAAACTCAAGATACGCCTTTATATATATTTATGAAAATTCAACTCATACAAAATCACTCTCTAAAAGATTACACAAAAAAGACATCCTTCAATTTCTAGCTACTCTAATGGTAGCTGCTATATACCCTCCAAAAGAAAATATCAAGATCATCATGCCAAATCTACTTTTAATGTGGCAAAAAGATTATTGTAGACAAAAACTCAAACTTGCTAGTTCTACAATTAACACATGTTTCTAGAAAAGCAAGCATGATCCCAATTGTGACAGATAGCTACAAACATAAGAAAAAAAAGCGAAAAATTTCGCAGTAGCTGATTGGTTCGTGTGTTGTCTAGAAATAGCCCTGATTAATTTTTTTTTTCAAAATAGCCATATGGATCGCGCCATATATGGAGCTATTTACTTTTGGACACTTGTCACAATTCTATTGGTTCGTAATTTGGTTCGTAAAAAAAATGTGGATCGCGCCATATATGGAGCTATATACATGTAATATTTTTTTTTCAAGTCTCGTAATTTGGTTCGTAAAAAAAAATTATAATGTGGATCGCGCCCCAAATGGAGCTATATACATTTACAAAATTGACTATATGCATGTATTATTTATTGTATATCGCGCCATTTTGTAATTTTGTTCTTGTTTTCATGTGAATCTCGCCCCATTTGGCGCTATATATATTTTTTTTGTAATTTAGGGTTCGAACAAGCTACAGTAATCAAATAGTATCATCTTTGTATTTTCACACAAATAGTCTGGTAGTATAGCATCATGTGAGTTATTTCAGAGATGGTTTTGTAGTATATGTTCGAGCTTCACATATAAAGGAATTGATAGCAAAAGAAATAGATGAGCAAAAAAAAACACTTAGCAAAAGAAAAGATACATTATCGAATTCAAAAGAAACAGAAGCTGAAGGTTTTATTGAAAGGTTTTATTGTGTGAAGGTTTTATTGTTTGAGGTATTTATTAAAAGGATATTTGTTTTATAGGTGGTGTGGGTGCGTTATCTATTGTAGGGGTTATTGTTTTTTGTGACTTCGTGGGTTACTTGTTAATTATAAGATGGATATGCACGGTTACCAGGTATAATATTTTTATTTTGTATCATTTGATTATTTTATGTATGTATGTGTAGTAATATATGGTTATTTATTTATTTTGTTTAAATAGGTACCCCGTGTTCTTATTACATGCGGAAGTAAGTTAAAGTTGTTAAAAAGTATTAAAGAATTAATTATTGGCAGTCCTCCGGAAGACTTGTTTAGGCAATCCTGTTTTGGTTGGGTATTAGATCAAACTGATTTTGTAGAGAATTGTCAATTAATACATTTTATGTTATCTTGCCAAATTGATGATGAAAATGATGATAATAAGGTTTGAAATCTTTTCAATTATTTTTTAACAAAATGAGCAACTGACACACTTTGCGCAATCGTATCTTATGCATATTAAAAATAATTTTAGTCAATTTTGATTCATTAAGTAGAGCTCATCAAAGACTACACAGATATAAAAATAACCAAGTTTAAATAAAACATTTGAGTATCCAAATACGTACGTAAAAATGCCCGAGATCTTGATTTTCAATAAACTAAACATATACCCTAAACCCTAAATTTATACATCACCAGACTTGAAAAAAAATATTACATGTATATAGCTCCATATATGGCGCGATCCACATTTTTTTTACGAACCAATAGAATTGTGACAAGTGTCCAAAAGTAAATAGCTCCATATATGGCGCGATCCATATGGCTATTTTGGAAAAAAAATTTAGTCAGGGCTATTTCTAGACAACACACGAACCAATCGGCTACTGCGAAATTTTTCGCAGAAAAAAAACTTTAAAGGGTCGCCAAGGCAATTATGAAAAGGAATTATATTCCAATAGACGCATCTGTGATAGCCACCATCAACTCGGCCATGCATCCGCATATAAACTTAAATATGAAAACATATCAGATTATAAACGAAAAAATTATAATAATAAACCTATTGAAAATAAAAAGTTAGAAACTATATGACATAATTGTTAGTACAAAATAAGTGTAGGGTTTAGAATATGACTCAAATTATACGTTGGGTCGAGTTCCCGAATGATTTGAGCATTAGATCTTGTACTAGAGCAAGAGAAGTGATGATTTCCTGCACAATCAAATAAACCGTTAGTCTTACCGTGTGAACGGACCCCACGGTTAGACTCCGGCGTAAAAGTAAGTAAACATGTAGAGAGAGAAAGTATGTGTATGTAGAGTGAGAAAATCGTACTGTTCATTGTGTCAGAAGGTCCATTTTTATAAGCGAACGAAATATTAGGGTTTCCTAATATTTCGTTTGTTTAGTTAGTGGCCAGAGTAGGTCCCTTGTCGGGCAAGGTTCCGTAATAACCATGTGTACGGACGCGTGTGCTTTCCGTGGACAGAAGTATCTTATAGTTAGGTCCGCGTCCATTTTTGCTATGTCCGGGCCGTGACCAATGCAGGATTGGGTTTAGTTTCGGCCCATGACTGCTAAGTTGGTGTAACATCCGGGAATTTTCGGAACATATTTTAAATAATAAATCATATTTATTATTACATCTCTCAAGGGAAAGTTATTTTAACTTATTTGGCTCGAAAACGAAACAGATATATGTTATTTATACGCTGACGTATCAGAAACGAACCACTAAATCACGTTTTCACAGCTCGGACTCTAAAGCAATTTGATGTAAAACGAAATTCCTGACAACCTTTCAGTTTTGCCCGAGACCTGGAAACGAGCTGAAAAGGGCTAAAACAGCACCGCAAACATTTAACGAACAACATACAACGTGGACACACAAAAACAATTAAATTTGTTTTTAATTATCAGTATTTATTTAATAAAAATATTAAATAAATTAGTCATCATTTAATTAAAAGCGTTGCGGATAACGCGAATACTCGAGTTGAAATCCAATTTTATTTCGGACAAGGCGAAACCGGTTCACAAAATGAATAACAGATATTTTATTAAATGTTATAAAATATTTATGAAACATTATCAAGTAAATACTCATTTTTATCAGAAAAATAATTCGGAAAACAATGGCGCAAGTTTCAAGAGTTGAATCATCCGTTAAGTCCTTCAAACGAGTCCCGAACCGATACGTGTCGAAGTTTTACTAAAAAGTTACAAATCGACCCCTGGACTATTTCAACTTGTCACTTTTGATTTAAAATTTTAATATATATATAAAATTTCATTATTCTTTTTCATTTCATTCCATCTCAATTATACACACATACATCTTTATCAACTCTCTCTCTCTCCCCTCTCATGCCACCCCACCGCCGGCCACCCTCAGCCACCGGATTCCGGCCACCGCCGCCGGAAAACTTTTCCGGCGGGATTTTCCGATCAAAACCAAAAATGGTCCTCACGACCGGATCTACCCGACCCACTACCTCACTCGCCTCCACTCGCCACCACCACCACCCGCTGTCGCCACGCCACGCCACCGCCATCATCACAACGACGCCCCACTCCTCATACCATCGTCACCATCCTCATACCATCGTCACCCCGCTGCCACTTCGTCACGCACCACCACCATAATCACCAACTCCACGCCACCACCACTGTACAACCAGCCAAGGGTGCGTTTCTTGGCTGGTGACACTCGAAAAGAAAAGAGGTGCGTTCGTCGGTTGTTGTCACCGAGACCACCACCATAAGGTGGTGGTTCGGTCAGGTCTGCTGCCGCCACAGCCGCACCATGGCGGTGCCGGCTCGTGGTGGTTTTGAGTTTGGTTTTGTTATTCACGAAAGAGGGTGCATTGGGTTCGTTGGGGTGTTCGTTTGTGGTGGCAGCCACCACCAAAAAGGGTGCGTGTGGTTTATAGCAGCTAGGGGTGTTCTTGGGTTTGTTGTTGGCAGCCGAAGGGGGGCGGCAGCCGCCACTATGGGGCGCGTTTGGCGGGCTGCCGCCATTATAGGGGTGTTTGTTTTATAAGTATAACAGCCATGGGGCGGTTGGTTTAGTGTTTCATAGATAGGGGTGCGGTTGGCTGTTAAACAGCATGAGAGCGTTTGGTTTGATAATAAAAAGCACATGGGTGCGTTTGGGTAAACAACAACACATAGGGATGCGTTTGGTTGTGCAGAAACTCGATAAAGGAGTGTTTGGGTGAGCAGGAAACACCCAAAAGGGGTGTTTGGGACAGCAGGCGCGATAGGGACGTTTGGTTTGGCAGTTAACACCATAAAGGTATGTTTGGTTTGCTGAATAACACCCAAGGGGTGTGTTTGGATTGGCAGGAAATGCGAAAAAACCCCCATTTGTGGGGTGTTTGGGACAACAGGGGCGTTTGGAGGTTTATTGCTGGGTCTGCACCCAGCGGTCTTGCGTTTGGTTTTGGCATCAGCAACGAATGGGCGCGTTTGGTTTGTGGTAAACGCCAACACAAGGGTGTTTGGTTGTGGTTTTGAAAGCCCACATAAGGCGTGTTTCGTTCATCGCTTTACAGGGGGTTTGACTTTATTTTAATTTATTTAGTACTTAAAATGTTGTACTAGTTAATTATTGAAACACGAATGCATTTGCAACCTAGATTTGTTGATTTTAAAGTGAAAAACGTTTAGTTTTGTAATAAAATGGGATCGTCACATAACGGAGGAAGGTCTGGCGAATTCTAAAACATATTTTCAGGATACGACTCTTATCGTCTTTGAAGGACGGTAAATGGGCTAAGTTAAATTTAAAGAGGTTGTAAATTATATTTTCCATATAATCGACACCAAACAATATATTAATTTATAATAATGTTGTTTTATGAATCCTAGATGCAAAATAAAGTCATACCCTCGAAGGTTTCTCCAACCAAACCTGGGCGAATGACAAAGCCATATTCGTCCCCCTGCTTTATTGCTAACTGTTTTATGCAGGCTATGTAAAATGGTGGTGGAGGTTCCTGATTCCAGCTGGCTCACAAGATCCATAACCACATGCTCATACCCGACCGACAAACATAAAGTCATCATGAAAGCTCAAGTACATGTTTCAAGACTTCCGCTACTCTGATACCACACATCTTTCTAGAAGTGTCAAAGTGTTAAAGTTAAAGAATTTCAAGAAAGATGCAACATTAAAGCTTTTCAAGAATGGTATGAGCATGTCGGTCCAGAAGTCGCAAGTCCACAAGATGGCAAAGTTACAAGATGGCGTAGAGATTGTGCTTGGTTGATGATCTCAAGATGCTCAAGATCACAATGTCAAATACAAGTTCAAGGAACAAGCTCAATCCAAGAAGTCAATGATCACTACAACATATTCACAAGAGAAAGTCAAGAGTACGAGCTAAAGACTAAGGATAAAGCATAGTATGCTAGGTTTAAAGTTTGTAAATTGGAGTGACCTCCCTTAGGGGGAGATTGTTGGAAACACGAAAAGTGTCGGTCACTTCCAAGTTGTAACAAGTCTTAGCTCGTAGTTAGTATCAGGATTAGATTAGTAATCTAGTCCGGCCCAAGGCCCATGGGAGGCCCAACTCATCCCATGGCCGGCCATTGTAGAGTATAAATACACCCTCTCCTAGTCTTGGAGAGGGTTGGTTGTTCCATTTTGTTGGTTGTTCCATTTTTCCATTCATACATTTCATTAATACATTCATCCATTTCCATCCAATTTCTCTCTAACATCCCAACCCACATCTCACTCTTGTTCTTGGTTGATCTTAAGATTACTAGTATTCTACAATTGGTATCAAGAGCCATGGAGTGGTGTGTTTAGATTTTTGTGTTTGATTTGTGTTCAAAACCTTTACAAAGAGCAAATTAGTGATTAAAATTTTTTGGCCTAAAAACCTTAAAGTTTTCATTTTTATTGTTCCTATAGGGTTAGTAATACTAGTTGTACAAGATTTTTTGCTAAAAACCATTAAAAATCGTGTCTTTTTGAGTTTTGAAAAATTGGGTTTCGTACTAGTTAGAATCGAACTAGTGAATCGAACAAGTGAATCGAACTAGAGGACCGAACAAGATAATCGAACGAGCTGTCGCATAGGTTGAACCGAACAAGCTTCATAAGTGTCAACCGAACGAGTGCTTTCTAGTTAGAATCGAACGAGTTTTTCACTAGTTAGAATCGAACGAGTTTTCTAGTTAGAACCGAACGAGTTTTTCTCTAGTCAGAACCGAACGAGAGGATCGAACTAGTGGACCGAACGAGAGGACCGAACTAGTGGACCGAACGAGAGGACCGAACCAGTGAAAAACAAATTTAATTTAAACTTAACAAACTCAATTTTAAATTATACGGTTATTTCTTTGACTTGTAAAATCCCGTGAACAGAACACATGTCCATCCCAGGTATGTCAAGAATTGTAAAATCCCGTGTAGTTTTAATTCAAGACTCAACAATCACGTAACCAAACACAATTTCTTTCTACCACCGATCGATCAATTTGTAATCTTTTGATATCACAATGACGTCTCTTGCTGATAAATCACTTCTCTCTGGAGGAGACAACAAACCACCGATGCTTGAAAAACACTTGTATGATTCATGGAAAAGCAGAATGGAACTTTTTGAGAATTAAGTGACCACAGTGGAAAGAATGATACTTGCATCTGTTGAAAAAGGACCACTTGTTTGGCCTTCAATCACTGAGGATGGAGTAACAAGGCTAAAGGAATATGTTGAACTAACTCCAGCTGAAGCCATTCAAGCAGATTGCGACATTAAAGCTATAAACATCATTCTCCAAGGCTTACCAACTGAAATCTATGCTCTTGTGAGTCAACATCGTGTGGCAAAAGTCTTGGTAAAGATTAAACTGCTGATGCAAGGAACATCATTAACCAAACAAGAACGTGAGTGCAAGCTGTATGATGAATTTGATAAGTTCACTTACAAGAAAGGAGAGATGTTACATGAGTACTACTTGAGGTTCACTCTGTTTCTCAATGATATGAAGTTTTACAATGGCATGTCTTCTGAAATCGATAACATTTACGGTCTTAGAAATGTCATTTAACAATGATACAAGCCTGTAAATGAAGTTCGAGTAGAAGTTACAAATGTTTTCAAAACATGCCACATAGCTTGCTATTATTTCAGATAGCAACCCGGTCATCATCTTAAGGCAAGTATTTCAAAAAGAAAACTTGGCCTCTCAACGGGAATTTATTCTCGGGCATGGTCTACTTTATGACCATGCAAAGGCTTGTGATTACTTGATCACCACCCGTGCTTCCTATAATCCATATTGTACGGTTGTCAGTGCATCTATTGTAGAATTAAATAAGAGAAATCTTATTTATCTTGGTGTTTTGTTGTTTTGTTACATCCAAAATCATTCCATCATCTGAAAATAATTTTTCACTATACATTTGACTTCTCAAACAATGTCTATAGCTCTTTAAATAGAAAACGGGTCATTGTTTGAGGGGGAGAGAATGTCAAATTTCTTTGTCAAGAAAAATGACTTTTAAAAAGGGAAAAAGATTTTCAAATCGATAACGTAATATCTCATGATAGGAGTTAATAAGTTTAACTCGATTGTGTCTTTATGGTGTTACTTGTTTTATGCCTTTAGGGTGTAGTTTTGCTATATTATGTCTATAGGTATGAGAGTTTAAAACATTAAGGACCAAGTGTGCTATTTGTTTTACTTGAATATACCTTATAAAACATAGTGTGTAAGATTAATAAGTAGTATAAGATGAGGGGCCAAAAGTGTCAAAGTTAGAAATCGGTTATAACACTTACACCCCTCACCCGTCCCCATCCACTGTTCACTCACTTAAAACACACACTCAAACACACTCAATCTCACACACGAACAACTTTTTACTCGATTCACAACAATCAAGTTCACTCACTCCATTTCATCTAAGGTATATCTTCAATCGTGTTCATCATCACCTAATCAACTCGAAATCTCAAATGAATTATTAGTTTTCGCCGCTTTTGATCAAAAAGTGCCCTAATTATGAAATTAGGGTTCTTAAAATCTAAAAGTGGTTAAATCTTCAAATTGATTGGGGGCTTTTGGATTATTAGGTGTAATGTATGTATAGGATAGTCGAGTTTTAGTATTCGTTGTGATTTGATAATATTCTTGATTGTTTTGTGCTAGTTTGAATAGATAAATGCATAAATATTAACTGTTTGAGTGTAAGATTGTTATACATGATTCAATGAAAATGCTAATCTAGTAACTTGTTGTGAATCGATCGAGTGTCTATACGTATGGGCCGATCGAGTGTCTTATAATACGGACCGAAAGAGTGTCTAAACGTGAGGACCGAACGAGTGTCTAACGTGAGGACCGAACGAGCGATTTACAAGAATGGATCGAACGAGTGTTGTATAACATATGGACCGATCGAGTATCTAAACGTGAGGACCGAACGAGTGTCTAACGTGAGGACCGAACGAGTGTCTAACGTGAGGACCGAACGAGCAATTTACAAGAATGGATCGAACGAGTGTTGTATAACATATGGACCGATCGAGTATCTAAACGTGAGGACCGAACGAGTGTCTAAATGTGAGGATCGAACGAGTGGATCCTAGTGAGGATCGAACGAGTGAATACTTGTATGGATCGAACGAGGGACTGTATGGATCGAACAAGTGAATACTTGTATGGATCGAACGAGTGACTCTTAATGTGGATCGAACGAGTGATTGCAAACAAGGATCGAACTAGTGACTAATATTGTGGATCGAACGAGTGTTTGCTTATAAGGACCGAACGAGTGCTTATAATATGGACCGAACGAGCGTAATTTTATGAAAAACCAATCAAGGTGTTTTTTTCTTTTGAGGACCGAACGAGTAGAGTTATCAACACTTGACCAATTTTTGACATAACACACTTAAGATCAAATTTTTTCTAACTAAGATTAAATTCAACAAATCTCTTAGTTTAAAATAGACAGTAAAAGCTTGACAAAACCAAGGTTAACTACATTCAACTTAATTGTTAGGATAGGTGCCTTTGTCTTACATGCTATTCATCTATCTAAGTAGATTGATCTTCAAAAGTGCTAAAAGTCACAAAGGTTATCATGAATGAATGATTGTGTCTTCTTATAAACTGTACTCACTATTTCTTAAACAGACTCATGGACATCTCAATAGTGGATCAGATTGCTTTGGATGATGCATTGGTGGCTCCTGCTGACCGACTTAAGATTGGTAAATGTAATCTTCGCTTAAGTTCGGATGTCACATCAAAGGAAGCAACCCTTCAAGTGGTCTACGATGTGTTAAAGCTCACTCCTTTCTACAAGGCATTCCAAGTCACTGCTGATGCTCCAGAGATCTATATGCAAGAATTCTGGGCTACTGCTTATGTTCATAATCGATCTGTCCGATTTAAGATGAATAACAAGAAGCACATTATCGGTCTTGATCAATTCAGAGACATTCTTCAAATTTGCCCTAAAGTCGGTAATAAGAAGTTTGTAGAACCACCTCATGAGAAGGAGATCCTCATCTTTCTAGCTAGTCTTGGTCATTCTGGAGATATAAGGAAGATCACTGACGTTAATGTCAATAAACTGCATCAACCCTGGAGATCATTTGCTGCTATCATCAACAAATGTCTCAGTGGTATACCATCATATGACAGTCTTCGTCTTTCTCAAGCTCAAATCTTGTGGGGTATGTATAATAAGAAGAACATTGATTATGCATATCTTCTGTAGGAGGACTTCATTTTCAAGATTGAGAACAAAAATACGAAGAAGGGTAATGCGATGTACTATCCTCGGTTCACCAAGTTAGTCGTCAACTTTGTCATGGAAAAAGATCCTTCAATTCCTAGAAGAAACAAGGTCAATTGGCACTATGCCAGAGATGACCCAATGTTCACTACAATAAACGTCATCTCAAGGAATGAAGTCACTCAGTTGTACGGGGCTATCTTGCCAGTGGCATTAACCAACGAGGACATCCGCAACTCTGAATCATACAAAGAGTATTATGCTATGGCTTCAGGAACAATTCCTCCTAAGACAAAAGGAAGCAAGAAGAAAGCTAATACAGATACAATCACAAAACAGAAGCCTCCCACTGCCCCAACAGAAAAGAAGTCTGGAAAAGGAAAACTGAAGACTACAGAATTGGAGACCATCTCTGAGGCAGATTTGACAGAGGCTGAGCAACTCAAAATAATCACAAAAAGAAGCCGTCAAGAAACTCACAGCTCTCATGCCAGTGGTTCTGGTGCAGATGAAGGAACTGGTGTTACACCAGGGGTTCCCGATGCACCTAATTATGACTCAGAGGATGATATCTCTTGGAAATCAAGTGACGATGATCAAGATGATGAGCAAGCTCAAGATGATGAAGATGCAGATAAAAATGACGTTAATGAGACTACTCAGGATGATGAAGATGATGATGAACATGACAATGATGAGAAAGTTCAAGATGATGATGATGAAGAACAGACTGAATCAGATGATGATGGTGATGATTTTGTCCATCCAAAGCTCACAACTCATGATGATGACATAATACATGAAGAGGAAACTGATGAAGATGATTCTTTCGATTCTACAATTAACACACCCTCTCGTATTTCATCATCAGATGACGAAGATAGTGACAATGAAGTTGAAGGAACGAATGTTGAAGGAGCAAAGTCGGATGAAGAGGCTACATATGAAGAGGATCAAGGAAATGAGGCAGTCGAAGATACCAATACCGATCTTGATGGAAGAGATGATGTAATGACAGATGTTATATTACCCCAGGTTCAAGCAACCCAGGAAATTGAAGACACTCATGTGACCCTAACTCCGGTTAATCCTGATGGTCAACAACAGAGCTCGTCTGTATCATCTGGATTCGTCTCCAACATGCTGAATCCAAACCAAGATACTGGTGTTGATGATATTTTTGGACAACATACTGAAGCCACCTCTCTCATTGATACTCCTGTAACAGCCATCATGGAGCCATCCTTCACTGCACAAATCAATCGCCCTCCAACACCGTATCCTCTCGTCATTCAAACTCAACAACCACCAATTCTGACACCGGCTACTACTACAAGCTCCTCGCTACAAAATCTTCCTAATTTTGCTTCGTTGTTTGGCTTTTATAACACCCTGTGTTTTTAAGTCATTGACGACGTTGATAAATCCGCAATGTACCTTTTGTGAAGACATATCTTGGTCATTCTTGTGTATCTTCGATTTCTAATTGATATCAATTAGGTGGGGTGATGTTGAGATTCGTTTATGAAGTATAAAAGAAGATGTGGTGAAGTGGCGTTCATTTGGGTCTAATTATGAGTTTGGTTGATTTATGAAGAGATCATATAAGATGGGGAAAAGTGTATGTGTCAGACGTGGGAAAAAGAGATGGAGGCTAGAACAGTTAATTAATGGGCCGATAATGACAATAGTGACAACTGGTACAATAATGAACAACTGGTACAATAATGTCAATATCCATTAGGTGGGCTAGAACGTATGATTCAATTTCAAAAGGGGTTGAGTAATGGGCCGATATTGTATGGTGATGATGAGCAAATTCTAGTTAATTAATGGACACTGGTACAACAGTTTGAGTGATTAAATGTTCCGTATTAAAACTAAATTTGGCTAAATGATTCACTTGGGATGATTTTATGCCATATTTAGTTGTTAATGGATACATTTGAGATTAAATGCTTATCTGATGAATTCTCAAGTTTAAATGACAAAGTGACAATGTGACGAGACCGAGATCAATTTGTATAAAGAATCATGGAACTTAATTTTTAATGGCTAGATTTGGAATTAATTTTTCTGGCCTACGGAGTTAATCTACAGTAGCGAGTATCGTCTATATTTGCGATTGAAGTGGCATTTTACGAAGGCGTGTACTTATTTTATCCTTGAAGTCTGGGGTTGGTTGGAATGCCATGATTTCAATGTATAACTTGCTCGCGAGCTTAATTAGGATGAAGATTGGTTTATATTAGTTTCCAGCAGTCCAGGGTTGTGGCATGGTTGAAGACCTGGGTTAACTATCAACTTAAAGGAGTTACATTGTCGTTATTTAGTGTTACACGTTAGTCGTTTGTAGATAATCGCAAGAGGTTGATGAAAGTCTCATACTTTGGCCAGGGTTATTGATGTACTTAGAGTATTTGCTTGAGCACAAATTCTCTACACCATTCTTCCAACTATATGCGCAAGCTTAAGTCACAGTGGACGGAAATTCTACTTCAGTTTCAAGTTTTGATTTATCTGGTTTATACTTCATCAGTGGTTACTTCAAAAAGCCTTCAAGTCGAGTCTGATTGGTTAAATGATAGCAGAGAGAGGTTATGAGTGGTAGATTGATCAGCAATTGATTCTCACGGGACAGATCTGAGTTAATTTATCCTCACAAAGTATATTCAAGTAAATGTCGCGTCTAAGGTGTTCTTATTCGGACTGACTTGTCGAAACCAGCAAGGGGGATTGAAAGATTCACCCTTGAGCCTTAGCCGATGGAGAAGAAGCACCCTTGTGCCTATGCCTTTCTTGATTTCTGAAAGTTGACATGGAGCAGCCTTTCTTGAATTTTTTTTACGTTAGGCGCCATGCAGGAGAAGACAAATGTCCTAAACCGCAGAGATCAGAGAATGTCAAGCGCTTTAAAGTTAAACTATGGCTTTTTGGTGCATATCTTCAGACAAAATGGGGATACGGAAGTTGATGGATAGTTATACCTTGAGCACTTTTGTATGCATAATTTGACTTTCCGGGGGATGCGGGTGTGAGAGAACTATTCAAGTCCGTGAGAAGTACGTTGCTGTGATCCAGATAATGCTTACCCCAAAGGAATCATAATCCTAAGCTCTATTCTTAAAGGAGCGTGATATTTGATGTGGTAGCCTACCAGTTCCGCTGTTTTGCACTTAATCTATTCTACGCTTGTAAGTAAGCTTTTGAAATCTGCTCAAGAAGTGGATTGCTAGTTTGGGGGGAAGCGTTAAAGCTTCTAAATAATGAATATGTGGGCATGAATTTGGGGGAAGCTGATTACATTGCTATGTTTGGGGGGAAGCTTTTTAAAGCTTCTAAATCAGGAATATGTGGCAACGAATAGGGGGAAGCTAACTCAGTAGCTTCTACTTGGCACAGGGCCTCTAAAGATGATGGGACGGCCCTGCCTATACTACACTACAATGGTTAGGTACACTGCCTAGGGAGTTGTAAAATTTCTTGTGAGTTTACACAACAATCGCACATCACTCAGTCAGTAAGATAGTATCTAACTGATTCACTATTATCGTGTTGGTCTGCTTTGAGACATTCCGGTAATTAGAACAAGCTAGTACAACTGGAAACCCTGTCAAGGAGGTTCTTTAAATCTACTTGATCACATGTACAATATTTATACTATAAAATGGGGAGGTTCACGTAACCGCACTTCAACGAATGACATAGCCATATTCGTTCATATCTGTTATTTATCACTAACATAATTGCAGGTCTAAACGATTACGCAACTAACCCATTCCAGCTGAGTCGGATTCATAACCACATGCTCATGCTCAAGCTACAAAGACATACTATAAGCATCAAGATTCAAGAATCAAGAAAGATCAAGATCAAACAAAGACAAAGACTTCCACAATTCTGATATTTAAGATCTTCCTTAAAGATATCAAGATTATCAAGACATAGATTGTCAAAGGAGATTGTTAGCAAGCTTTCAAGATGATGCAAAGTATGAGCATATTGGTCAAGACACAAGATCACAAGATGGCAAATACGACAAAGACAAACAAAGATAAGATTTAAAGATCTCAGAACTAAAGACAAAGTCAAAAGACAACAACAAAGGCTTAAGATCAAAGATCACATAGCATGAAGGAACAAGCCTACAACAAAGATAAAGACCAAGACTAAGACTCAATAGATTAACTACAATACAATCTCAAAGAGCTCAAAGTTCGAATGGAACAATGACCTCACTTCAGGGGAGATTGTTAGCCTCAAATATTAAGTCAACAATGGAAGTATTGGTCATTCTACAATGAAGTCTCAGTCATTTATCAATACGCATTGTAATAGGCTAGGAAACCAGGCTCGTATTGTAATCTAATATTTTAAGTATTGTGGGCTTAAGCCCAGCCAATACTCGAGCCCGACCCGTAGAAAGTCCATAGGCATCCTAGGTATAGTTAGGCACTATAAATACCCCATATCCACACATGGAAAAGGGTTGGTTGTCTCATTTGTTTCTTGGTGATAATCCAACCTTCTATTCTTCTCTCTTATTTCTTCCTCTCTCTAAGTTCTTATTCTTCCTTTCTTTTCTATATCTATATCATGTATATGGTGAATTGAAATGATTATATTGGTTCCTAACACATCATCATGACAATAATAAAAGTAACAAAAGTTTACCTAAAGTATGATTACAAAAGGTAAAGGTGAAGGATTATAGTACCCTACAAACCTCCAATCAACTATAAGCTTCTAAACAGCCCGGAAAATAATTTCCAAACACTTTCTCTAACACTTGAGAACCTAATCTTGAATTGGCAGATGTTATTGGCCTTTTGGGAGTGATGAATAATGGTGGAAAATTTTGTCTTTGGTGAAGGAGAGTTTTCCCTTATCTTGGTTGTATGTTGGTATGGAAAGCATGTACCAAAAACTAGCAAAATGGGTGTATTTATGCTTAAAGGGGTAGTACTAGGCCATTAAAGGATGAACTTGGGGATTAAGGGTCATAAAAGTGCAGCTAAGTTGGGTTAAGAAAGGCAAATGATCAGACTTGAAGAGTGATGACACTTAAAATGACATTAAGTGTTGTTCAGTTTTGGGTGGCCAAGCCTCTGGCCTGCGGTTAAGGTGTCAACCCGCAGCCAAGGTTTCAACCCGCGGTCGAATTTCGCCCGCGGTCGAGGTGTTAACCCGCAGTTAGGGAACTTTTTCTGTGCATTGTTCTTAATTGATCGCTGTTGACTCTTCTAATGTTGTGCCTCTTCTTTCTTTTGAAAAACACTTCTTGCACTATCTTTAAGTCTTGGAAACAATAATTTATCTCTTTATCTTTTTTGGTTATGCTCCATGAGACTTGTACTTGGGAGAATATCTTCATACATGCACATTTCTTCATGTATTCAACATTTCTTTGTCTTTTATTCACTTGGCTAGCTAAGGAACAAGAAACACAACTTTTGGCAAATAACTACCAAAAGTTCATTAGTTTAACCAAATAACCTCGAGCAATAGTATTGGAATGTGAACCACGTGAAGTAGGCTATAAAGGAGGACCATGTGAAGTAGAGGAGCGGGCCGAAGTACATGTCGTGTTACGCGGTCGATGGTCATGAGAACCACGTTGAAAGTTCTGGCATTGCTCAATTCCCGAAGAGCTCATGGTGGTAGGATTCTTGTTACTGGTATTGGCAGCAACTAGGACAGTCGCGGATGAAGTTGTATTTTGAAGATAAGATTGTTCCTCATCATCATTGTTGAGGACATTTTCTTCCAATAATACCATAGACCGAATAGTCTCAAAGTCGGCCAATGTTTCACGATGACATACAATACGTGCAGTATGGGAGACCTTCTTACCAAGTCTATTGATGGCATAAGTAATTAGGTTTGAATCACTTACTATTACACCAAGGTTAGCTATTCGGTCCGCCTTATTCTTGATATCTTGAAAATAGTCCGAGATCATTTTATTTCCATGCTTCATATTACGGATTTTATTGTCGAGTTGCGCTGTGTTTGTTGTCGTGAAAGACTTTATTTGGGTGATCCCAAATATCAAAAGCGGAGGCATCAGGATCCAAGACCATATCAACAAGCTTTGGGGAGATGGTTGCATATAACCACATAACAACAAGCGAATCGGTTTTAGCAAATTCAGTAGTGGGAGTGCTAGACGCGGCAGATTCAAGGTGTTTGTCGACACCATGGGTTTTAAGGAACGTTTAAAAAGTTAACTCCAAGAATTATAATTTAGCTTATCAAGATCAAGGGGAGGGGATACACGCTTTGATACTAGCAATAGAATAGGCTTTATCGATGGTTTCTTTATTGGTATTGATATCACCAGTCATGATGGTGTTGTTGATGAATAAAAAAGAAGGCAAATAAGTAAACAAAAACAGCAGGCAAGCAAGCACGTAGGGCTGGAAAAAAAACATTTTACGACAGTAGGGTATTAAGGTTTTTAGACGAGGGTTTTTTGATATGTTTTAGGGTAGGCTATGATTAACTTATTAGAATTGATAATTCTCTTAATGAGTCACTAACAGTAAATGTGAATATATAGAGTGCAATATAGGGGGTGTTGATATGTTCGGATATTGGGTTATTCGGTTATTTTTTTGTCAACTCGAAAACCGAACCGATCCGAAAAACGAATTTGAATTCGGTTCGATTCTTAGGTTCTAACTCGAAATTCATCATTCATTTAAAAAAAGTTACATAGATAGTTAGCAAAATAAAATTTTATTTCAAGCATAAAAAGTATTTTTATATCAGGATAAAATTTTAATATTCTTTATATATATATATAGATATAAAAAATATATATATTTGTATGAATTAGGTTTTCGGTTTGGTTTTCGGTTCAGATTGTCAAACTCATATCTCACCCGACAACCAAATTAGTAGTTCGGTTCGGGTTTGGCAAATTCGGTTCGGTTATTAGTTTGATTTGATTGTTTTTTGTTCGATTCGGTTTCGGTTTTCGGTTTATTCGGTTTTTCTGCTCACCCCGCAATACAAGACACAATGGGCTAAGCACGCCAATAGCATAATGGACTAATGTAGACTACTGCTAAAGTGCTAAGTAGGCCGAAAATTCCTTCACGGATTTACCCTCACAGGCTCTCAGCTTTCACTTCGTCACTAGCTTTGTTACAGCGACTAAAAAAAACTGGTTCCTTTCACTCCGTTGTTAATTTTCCTGCCACTAAACTTTTTTTTTGTCTTTTTACTTTATAATTCTATGCTCTGAGCAGTCCGAATACTCATACCATACCTATCTGCCACCCTTTGTCGAGGGGTTCAATAGAACCCGCTGAATTCCCGAGAATTGTTACCGATTATGTATATAATTTGGCCATTTTCGCATAAATATGTCATCTCGTACCCCCTACATTTTTTGTCTCGAACTGAACTAAATCAAACAAAGATATACGAAAGCTATATCTTTTTTGAGAAATGATTTGCACACTCTATAAATTTATTGGAACACTCCAAATGTTTATGTCATTCCTATTAAACCCTTAACATTTGCACACCCCACTAAATGATGTAGGGGCATAAATGTCAAAAGACACATAATTTGAGTGTGCAAATCAATAAATTAAGTGTGCAAATCAACTCCCATCTTTTAACCATGTAGTTGGTAAATGGGCTAAGGCTAATGATGCTAGATGGGCCAAACTAACTCGATAAGTACATTGGCCTTTATTTTCGTACTCTTTTATCATTTAACTGCTATTATTTGTTTTGTCATAGGTTGATTTTCAAACAGAATTCATCAGAAAATTTGAATTTCAACACAAAAGATAATATTTGGTCTCAGTTTTTCTTGAACCCGGTGGGAACAATTTTTTGGCTCCAGGGAAAGCTTAACTGGAACCAGAGAAAAGAGAGAGCTGCTAACTAGGATTAAAGCTACCATTTGAGGTTACATTACACACATAGATACACTAATTTTGACTGCTATGCAGGTTAACGATAGTAGAGAGAGAAAGGACAGTAACTTTTTATAAAATAGGGTAAATGTATTTAAAAAAGTGTTGTTACTGGTACCCTTTTTGGATCATTTTTATCAGTGAGGTGAGATCCTCAA
>BQNB010058425.1:0-24115 GCA_026074375.1 Tanacetum coccineum | reverse complement strand
AGCATTTTCACGGTGCTTCTCATCATTTTGCCTTGAAGGATAAGGAATCGACGATTTTGGGTTAGGCATCGGTGCACTAACTGGAGCAACATATGGCTCAGAAACTGGATTTTGGTTTTCAACTAGGACAACCGAAGGTTGGACGTCTTCGGTAATTCTGTTATTAGTAGGAAAAATCGTATCCTTTGTCACCTCGGTTCTACGTTCCACTACTTTAGGAGAAAAAGTAGGAATCGTAGGTCCTTGATAAACAACACCATTTCTGGTAGTAATACCCTTCAAGTCTTCCTTCGGGTTAGTAACAGTGTTACTTGGAAGAGAACCTGAACTCGAAGACAAAGAGGTATTGGAATTTACGACATTAGAAAGCATTTCCATTAAATTTGTCATATGGTTTTGTAGACCTTGGCCTTGATTTTGCATATTTCTCAATATTGCATCATTAGCCTTAACATAATTCTCAAAATCGGTCTTTGAAACACCTTGCATTTGCGGAGCGGAAGCTTGATAAGGTTGAGCTTGGTAAACTGGTGGTTGTGGTTGACTAATCGGAGGTTGATACAGCTTGTCCTTGGTAGAAGTTATTTCCAACGGTTTAGCGATTTGAAATTTGTTGCCTTCTATTTTGTTGAAATTATTTCTTGATTCTGAATTAGAAACGGTTTTGATTGTTTTGGAAACGGGAAGGAAAACCTAAGGAGGTCGGATTTGGTTTGCAACCATCCGGAAGGTCTAGAATTGGTAAATTCCTTGATTAAAATTGCGGCTGCAGGCAGGGCTTGGAAACGTACTCTTGAATGTTGTCTCATAAACATTTTATTGGCCATCTAGTGGATGGCTGACCAATTTCTATAAGAATGAGCAACTTACCTAAGTTACAACAACTCTTGCTCGAAAACCCGCTTTTACGGGTACGGAAGGCTTGGGTTTTTGCCTGGCTTGTCGATAAGGCCAAATTCTTCATCATATTCCTTAAACTCAGGAAACTTCGGATTGTAAGAGCAGGCAACAATCGGTGAATTATTCCGAGGGTAGCATGAATTCGAAATCACTTTAGCAAACGACTGCCTGTTTCGTGAATTACGAACGCTTGGTTTACCTACGATAATTTTTCAAGGCATTCACGAGGCATCTTATACAAAAAGTTTCGCACCCGTAGTCTGAATTTAACAATCTTGATCATGAGCATTCACAAGCATTGTGAAAAAAAAGCGTATCTAGTTGATGTATTTTTGAAAATACCGTGGATGTGGCGCATGCTCGAAAGAAAGGTCATTAAATCGATCTCAAAGCCTCGTAAATCGATTCGTCAAAATCTTTGTTTGAAATTCTCGTGATTTCGATTTCGACAATTTGTCATTATTGAAGGAGGAAGAATTGATTAATGAAATTTTTGAAACAAGATCATCCCATGCAAAATTAATCGAGGAGTATCTTCTCTAGGCCAAATCCGGCTAAACCTTTGAGAGAAAATGAAAAAGCAAAAGCTTAATTGGACGTGCTAGGGATGTCCAGGGAATCTCATCGTTGAGGTGATCTTATTGAAATAGGAGCGGATGTGACATTGGGGAAGATCCTCTTTATCATGTCCGAAAAATTGCCTTGTTTTGAACAAGATTGATCAAACCAAGGCTTTAAAACTCAAAATTAATCATTGATTTCGGGAGATTACATTAGGCAATCCCGTACCCCTCTAAGATGGGTGCTTGGAGCAATTCCGCCATAGTCCGATGTCAGGTCCATTTGGAACTAAACGAGGATTATCAAAAGGTTCTACTAAAATTAAATGGTTCTAGCAACACCCGTGGGGCTTGTTGTTGACGTTATGTTGCTGGGTTTGGAACAGAGTGCGCATGCACAAAGATAGAAAAAGAAAATTTAAAACTAATTTTTTTTATATTTTTTTTTAATTTTTTTTTAACAAACTATTTTAACGGATAACGAGATAGACAACTTGAACCAAATAATCAAATTTACTTCACGGTAGCTCTTAAAAATTTTACTTTTTAAGGTTGAGGGCCGTATCTTCGTAAAAGATCACAAATAGGTAAGGATTTTTAAAATCTTTAATTCGAGTTGGGAACTTACTAATGGATAATACCTCAATTGAAGGTATTATTTGTTGGTGTTCTTTTACCAACTTTGTTTATTTTATTTTTTATATGGACAATTTTTATATATATTTTTTTATTTTTTTTTTAATATGATAATTATACTAAAAGAAAAGAAAATTATTTTTTACTTTATATATTTTATAATTTTTTATTTTTGATTTTTTAAACAAAAACAAAACTTTCAAAAACGAAAGGGTCTTCAAATCACGATCAACAAACTTCAAACGAGAGAATCTAATCACCAATCCCCCGGCACGGCGGCCGCCAAAAATTGATCGTTATACAACCAACACACTTAATAAAAAAATATACAAAATGGATGGAAAATATATCCAAAATTACCCTTGAGGACAAAGGTAATAAGGAAAATCTTCACAAATATATATATATAATATAATACGTATATTAACCGGGAAGTATGATTCCCGGGTCGTTATTCCCCAACGATTTGTGAAATTGAAACCACGTTTGTTGTTCGGAATAGGGGGCACACAATGATTTGCATGGAAACACAGGATGATTATTGATTATCTACTTTCTATGCAGAATAAAAACAAGCAAATTACAACAATTAACGGGGCATGAAAACAAAATACTCCGGGACATCAAACTTAACTAAAAACGCAAAACGAGAACCCTAAACGTCGGTCAAAAACCCTAAATTTCTAAAATTAAACCTAAATTAATTTTTTCTTTTTAAATGGACTCTAATTGACTAAAAAGTAAGTTTAAAGAAAACTAGAACAAAAACGGAGTTGAAATGAGCTTTGAAACACGAAAAATGAGAACGGGAACGAATCCCGTTCTTTAAAAATCGAAATTTTGCAAATTAAACCCTACGAAGGCAAAACTAATTTTCCTAGAAACTTTATGATAAAAGAAGATTTTCTAATAAAGTTTTATATTTTTTTTGATTATTTTTCTATTTTTTATGATTTTTTAAAGTTTTTAATGAAAATAAATGTTTAAAAATACTAAACTAATTATAAAAATTCTAGAAAAAATACAGAAAATAGATGGCTTATATCTAAATTAATCCTAGGAAAAATAAGCTTGAGGTCACAGCTTAATGAATAAGCCATGAAATAAGCTTAAACAGCTTATAAGCTAAATTGGATAAAATGTGTATAAGAATTAAATTTTGCAAGACTATAAAGAAAAAGACCCAGGGCGTGTTGGTAGTGGAGTGTGTGGTGTGTGTTATAAAAGGGGTAGAGGGTGTTGAGGTAGGGGGTTCGAGTCTTGCTCACCCCTGATTTCCACCTTCCCACTTTTTTTAAAAAAAAACTTATAAAAGCAAAGTTGTAAATAAGCTAAAAATAAGCACTTTTAATAAAAGAAACTTTTTATGAAAAGCCCTAAATAAGCTGTTAAACAGCTTATAACTTGACATAAACACTTAACTTTATTTTTTTGAGTTTTTCTTAAACTAAATAAGCTAGAAGACTTAATAAGCTAAAGTTAAGACTAATATAACTAATAATATGCTAAACTACCTAGCTAGATGAAACTAAACAGGACTAAAAATAAGCAAGAAATAAGCTAAAAGACTAAATAAGCTCTTTTATTAAAACTAATAGCCAAACAGGCCCTACAGGGACCTTTGAGCTTATTTTTAAGCACTAAAATGGATTCTTAGGCCAAGGAGCTTTTTGCCTACTTAAAGCACAGCTATTAAGCTACTTAGAATTACAAACCAACTTCATTTTGAAAAACAGATAAGCAAGGAAAAAGCACTTATGAAACAGTTATTAGCTACTGACTTGGTCACTTTTGGCTTAACTAAAAAGAATTAATTTATAGAATAAGGCTTACAATGACTTAATAAGCTATAAACTAATTAATTCTAACCTAATAAGCTAATTTAAGAACAAATTAAGCTAAAGTTTAAGAAAATAAGCTATAAAAAAACTGAAATAAGCACTTGACAAAACCTGAGACCCAAACCGAAAGCCAAGAATCGCCCTACAGGGATTTTGAGCTTATTTTAGAGACAAGGCTCTTGATCCTTATGGGGAAATGACTTATTAAAGCTTATTCTACAACTAATAAGACTTTTGGAACAAGGATTGAAAATCAAATGCTAAATGAAAATGCTGAATGAAAAAGGGTGTGAAGACAGAATGCAATATTTTTGGATTTTTGAAGGTTTTATGAAAAGACAAATAACAACTTATTTAAAGCTTAAAAAGGCAGATAAGCAAATAACTTTTTATACTAAATTAAGGGCCCTTAACCTAATCTATTATAACCTAAAACTATTTGTACCAAAATTTCAAGAGGCTGAAAAACATTTTTTACTTATTGAAAATTTAAGCTAAAAGTTGGTTGTTTTTAGGATAAAACTGTTGTTTGCATTGGCGTGCCAAATAGCAAACCTAAATCCTACTTAATGGGGTGCAGACTTATTAGGCTAAATCTAGTTCCTATTTGACACCAAACTAAGAGCATATAAGGTGATGACAGAAGTTAGACATGAATTAAGCTAATAATGCAAAGTGATACTTGACAGATTATGACCCTATGAATGCTTAACTCATGAAAACTGAATTAACCCTATTCTGACTTATGATACTAGCTTAAACAAACCTAAATGAGAGATTTAAAGCAAACACAAAGGACCAAATGGCCAATAACAGTATTAACTTGTGGTTAAAACTGTTGTGCCAAACACTCATTTAACTAGACTAAAAACCATATTAGCTTATAAAAATGAAATTAAGAGCTTAAATTATAAATACCAGATAGCAAATAGCTTATGACAATCCTAATGAACTAATATTAATAAGCAAATAAGCCAGAAATAAAGGACTAAGAATTATGCTAATATTTTTGTTTTTGACAGTTTTATGAATTAAACTCGAACGAAAATCTAAGATCTAGACTATAACACCTTAAAAACAATACCAACATATTTAATAAGCCAAATAGACAGAATTAAGCAAAATATACTAACTAATAAGCATAAATATAAGCATATGTAAAATTAAAGCTAAGGTACTTGAAAATAAAACTGAAACTTACAAAAGCCTTACTAAACAAAGAAAGTCAAAAGCGCTCAAAAGAGCTTTCAAACACATCTAGCTTATCACAATGATAAGCTAGTAAGGTCCAATAAGCTCTTCCATTTAGCTTATCATCCAAAAGCTCAAAATCCATAAGCAAAGGTATTAAAACTGATTTTGTTGGTTTAAGTATATTAAGAGCTTATTAATAGCTCAATTTAGCTTAGAGACTCAAAGAGCTTGTATGAGCTTATTAGGAGCTTTTGAAACAGTAACTGAAAACATTTGAAAATGATAAGAGCTTATGACAGATAGTATAAATGAACACTAAATTTCATTAACTTGAAAACTGATTACAAGATCCTAAAAAGGGAATTACAATAACTGAATTTGAAAATTACAAAAGCTAAAGCTAAAAAAATACATAAGCTAAATTTTTAAAAGCTAAAAACTATATATAAAAAAAAGAAGATGCCTCCTGTGTGTGAGTGAATGCTTGTATTTATAGTGCTGAAAGGATGCTTCTAGGCCCCTGAGTCAGGTTTACACTCTCTTGGATCATGTCCCTTCAATTTAACCAATCATTGGATACCTATTATGAGCCGTTGGATCACTTTGGAGGCCCACACGGATTGCAACGTGGCATTCCGGTGTCAGAGCCATTGTGCTTCTTTAGGGAAGGATTTAGTGTAAAATCTTGCATCTTGGTGTGTTTCCTTGCATCCGCGTGTCATTCCCTTTTGGGTTTCCACCAATGGGAGCGTTTGGTGATGTATAACTCTGCCAAGGTGTCCTTTTTTACTTAAATTGCGTAGCTACGTTGCCAATTTGAATTACCCCTTTGATTTGAGCTCGAGGTAAAACGGGGAAGAAGGTGAATAGTAACAACTTCTTTTCCCGCGTTTTACCTTTTTTATAAAAGGGTGTGTTTGACCCGGGTAATTTTTCTTTGACTTTGGGCTTATATAAAATGGGTTTGGGCCGGGTGCATTGGATTGGGCTCGGGATAATAACAAAAGGGATAACGAGTGTTATCTCTTATAGTGTTAAGAGATAACACCGTTAGGGCTTAGGGACTTTTTATGAATTTGGTTTTCTTTGAGGGACTGATTTGGTATTTTTGGGTTTTGTCTTTTTGTGGGTTGACTTTGGTTGACCTTTGATAGCATTTTCCCGGCTCTTGTATTCTCTATTCCGTTCCCGTGTCCGTGATTATCCGGTTTTGACCGTTTTCTTGAGATTTTTGCAATATCCGTACCTACGCAATCACAAAGACAAAACAAGTAATATTTAAGCATTTAAAGCACAATTTTGTCTTTTTAGGGCCATTTTTGATATAAAATGGATATGTGTTTTCACACATATCATAGCTCAAATTGCTAAAGATGTCAAATTGCTAACTGTAATTGTCAAATTGCTAACTGTCAACTTGCTAACTGTCAAATTACTAATTGTCAAATTGGTAACTATCAAATTGCTAACTGTCAAATTGCTAACTGTCAAATTGCTACAAGAACACCAAAAAGTACAGCTACCAAAAAAGCATATATTTTATAAAAACACCTAAAACACTTAATTTTTAACGTTTTTTCTTTAAACTTTTTTCAAAACTAATTATGTTTAGGCCATATCTAACATAAAAACATAAACTTTAACATTTTAAACATCAAAATTTATATCCTTTAATTTTCGAGTAGTATAGCTATAAAAACATAATTTTTTGTAATGATTTTAACAAGATAAACGCACACAATAACATGTAATCACCCCATGGCGACTGATACCAATTGTAGAATATCAATCTCACACACTAATATGGATCGAATAGTTTAAAGAGAGAAAGTGAGGTTGGGAGGTTTTCTAGAGAGAGAACAATAAAATATTTATGAATAAATGAAAACCAACACCCTCTCCATGTTTGGAGAGGGTATATATATCTTGTACATGGGCCGGCCTACTATAGGCTTTCCATAGTTAGGCCCGGTTAGCTTACTTGAATACATTTAAATAACTACGAGCTACAAACTAGAATATTAGAAGTGATCGAGACTATTCGAGATATTCCTAAACAATATCCTCTAGAGAACAATCAACCCCTCGAGTCTTGCTTATACTACACTACAACGATTAGGTACAGTGCCTAGGAGGATTGTAAAACTTCGGTGTTGCAATCCTTCGCATCAAGTTTTTGGCACCGCTGCATAGAATAGTCGTAGTTTCGCATTCTATCTAGCTTAGGTTTACTCATATACTTCCTATCGCGGAGATTTTTCTTTTTTTTCTTTTTAGTTAGCTTTCTTTAGTACTCTCATTTCTTCTCCCTTTGTTTATAATTTACCTTTCGTTAACCATCATGTAATAACGAAAACCAACACGTACTTTAGGTGATTGTTCCCGAACCAGCCATCAGGTCCATCAAAACACTATTGAGCTCCCCGAAGGAGACAATGTGGCATCTCTGCGATCCGACATCATTCGGTTGGTGCAAAATAGATGAGCATTCCAACGACTACGGTTCGAAGACCCAAACCAAATCCTTAAAGATTTTCTCAAAATTACTAATTCTCATGACCTTAATGGTGCCGATTGAGAGAGAACGCGTCTGCATTTATTCCAATTCTCTCTTTGCGATCAAGTTGGTAATTGGCTTGAACGTCTACCTACGAGATCCATCTCCACTTGGGAGGATCTCACTACCCGTTTCTTTGCTCAGTTTTTTCCACCGGGAAGAATTGCTAAACTTAGAAATGACATCTTGATGTTCCAACAACATCATGGTGAATCTCTTTCTGAAGCATGGACTCGTTTCAAAGACTACTCCAAAAGTCCATCATCATGGCATTGATCTTTGGCTCAAAATCCAAATTTTCTATGATCATGTCTCTTATCCTCTTAAGCGCGAAACTAACCACGTTGCGCTGGTGGCAAACTTCGTGATAAGAGTGACAAATAATCTTGGGAAATCATTGAGGACCTCGCCCTTTATGACAACGAAAGTTGGAATGACCCAAAAGATCTCGCAAAACCGGTCAAGGCAATCTATTTGCCTTAAGATGTAATGTGAAGTATTCCCTAATTCGATTGCAGGTTGGTCAGTCTCGTGCCTATGTGATCAGCTAAGTAAGCGACGCCTATCGGATGTTTGCATACCCAATAGTAAACCACACACAATAAATACTCGCATAAATTAACTACCTAAGACGTAGAGTTTTTTAGTTAGTCAAATTTTAATAGACGTCTAGCTACTCTGCGGGTTGTAACTAGTTTTCTGCTACCTAACGTGCACACCACTAGCAAGAAACAATAACTCAATTTTGTGGAAAACTAGAAGGGGGTTGAATAGTTTACCGCTTTTTGATTTAAGGTTTTAAAGTGTTTATAAAAATTCTAGATTCGACTTTGTGTGAATTCAACACTTGCACAATATGAACAATATACTTATCAAAACAATTAATAGGATAGTATGAGAAATTAATGTAAGACAAGAGATAAGAGTAAGAACAATCAAACCACAACGCGAGGATTTATAGTGGTTCGGTAACGAAGCACCTCTTCGCCCTACTCCACTCCTCGAGCACCTAACTTAAGAGTTTTCTACTATGTCAACAAAGCTCCTTATGGGAGAAAACCTTACCACAACTTGCCTTATCTTGATTTTCTGACTCAAAGCTAGAGGTCAAGTTCTAACATTATCAGAACCAATCTCACCATAACTTCACAACTTCACTACACAACTTTGCTTCACGACTTGATCACGACTACGCAAATTCTTCACACCTTAGTTTTCTTCACACCACTACTTCACCAAGCCTACTATTATAATCACACCTAACTAACACTACTAGGAAAGATCACCAAGATCCAACTATACTTACAACAATCACCAATATCTAACTACTACACAACTTTACAAGATTTACAAATGATTTACAAGTTATGATATGGATGCAATAGGATTGCAACAACACACAAAGGTGTAATACTTCTTCACTTGATGATGGAAGTATTCTTCACTTGCACTTGAGGAATTGAGCTTAGATCACTTTGAGCTTGAATCACTTAGAAACAAAGCTTTATGATTAAATGATCAAAGGATTTAGAGAGATGTATGGGCTGTTTTAGAACAGAAAGAATGAGTGCAAAAGGTAAGAAAATGTTAGGGAATAGTCCAGTATTTATAAGGAAAACTGGAGGAGCGGAGTCTATGGCTGGTCCCCTTAAATCGGGTGCCGACCCCCTTATAATTAAGGGGGCCGCCCATGTATTTAAAGGGGCCGCCCATTTTCAGACGCTCCTCTTTTTGTCCTTTTCAGGGAAGGTGTTTACTGGACTTTTTCTAGCCGTTTTAGGTTCAAAATTTTGAAATTCAAAATGTTTATTTTGAATAAAACATTTCTTTTAAATGTAGAAAATGTTTTGTGATGTTTATAAAAATGTTTACAACATTTTATAAAAGTTTGAGGTTGAATAAAAATTTCCTTTGATCATAAAATACATTAAGCATTTATTTATACATACCTTTAAGTGATGTAATTGATGAAATGAGAATTTACTACTAAATACTTGTTTACGTTTAATTTTACGTTGAACGTTTTTATATTTTGTGATTATCAAAACGTAAAGATGTGGAAAAATATTATTAATGTTTTTAGGCATTATATTTTATCAACAATCTCCCATTTTTTGATGATTACAAAATTTAAACTCATTAAATGTAAAATTATTTTTAAACAAGTATTTAGTGAGTTTCATGTCATTTCTCCCCCTTTTTGTAGAATCAAAAAGGCATCGTCGAGGATTGCTAGAAAAATTGACGGAATAAATACTCCCCCTTGATGTGTGCTCCCCCTCGTTCGAGGGCACCAAGGAATCGAGCTATGGTTGCTTAGCTACAAAACCGAGTTAGAACAATACAAATATTTCTAACATGTAGCAAGAAGGAAGGAAAAATATGACAAGAGCAAGCAAACATCAAAGCAAGAGATACTTCATTCATTTAAGGCGATGTGTGTAAACCACACACAAGCATACATAAAAAGAAAAACAAATATGCTTTAGGAGCATATTAATACATCAAGAAAATCCTAAATAGCCATAGAAGGATTTTTGACTTGCTTGCGACACAAAAGGGTTTGACGATTATTTGTAGGCATATTATGAGATTAGTTGTTTGTTGATGGAGAGTTTGGAGCGGAGGCGGTTGTGGAAGGGTAATCTCTTTGAACCCTAGGTGGTGGATGAGGTCGAGTGAGGAGGAATTCAATCCAATTGATATCCTCACTTAAAGCAAGGAATTGTTTTTGGGTGAAGATGCAACAAGGGCAATACCCAACATGGGTTTCAACTTGGTTGATGTTGAGGGTGTGTGGTAAGTTTGGAGAGTAAGGTAATGAGGAATTGTTGTTTTGTTGTTGTTGGGAGAGATGCATGGCTAGAAGGTTTGATAGGTCTTGAAGTTGATTAATGTCATCAACAAGGCTTTCTCTACTTGGAGATAGAGGTGATGTGTGTTGAGTTTGGTTGTCACATTGAGGTGGAACTTGAGTGTGAGTTTCATGTGAGTTGATGGGTGATATGGGAAGTGGAGGACGTGAGATACCTTGTTGTGATGTGGGAGTGTCCTTAATGTAAGGAGTTTGGTTGTCATTTTGAGATGGAGCTTGAGTGTGAGTAGCATGTGAATTGAAGGGTGAGATGGGGAATGGAGGGTGTGAGACAACTTGTGGTGATGTGAAAGTGTCCTTAATGCAAGGATTTGGTAATGTTTGATTGGGGTGATTGTTTTCTTGAGATGGTTCATGATGAGGAGTTAGTGGTTTTGGTATTGGTGAAGTTGTGTTGAGCACATTTGAGGTGTTGCAAATGCTTGGTTTCTTCCTCCAAATGGGTTTCACACTCATTTTGGCTACCCTTGATGGTTTGGATGTGGGTTTGTTAGGAGATGTCATTGGTGAGGATGATTGTGATGAAGATGAATGAGGATGTATTTATAGTGGAGGAAAGGTTTAAATTAGGAAGAATGGACATTCAAAGGATCAAATCCAAGAAATGTTTGTGAATTTAGGGAAACAGTAGCTAAGTCTAGAGGGTATTTGGTAAAAAGGAAAAAAATGGGTTATCGCTACTTAGGCAACACGTAATCATAATATAAAATTTACCACTTATGTCTAAAGTATAAAACAACGCATCTTTCTCATCCCAAAAACTTATAAATCAAAATCATTTAAAACATGGGGCTATGAACTCACCTCGAGTGAGTAAATTGATAATGAAATATCCCAAATGAAAACGCGTCACGCTAACGCCCGAATGAAACCTAGTTAATATAGGTCGTATGAGTACTCAAGTACTTTGACTATCAACTACCATATATAATCCTTTTTAGTTACATCATACTATCGTTCGGGCTATCATAATCAAGAGGTCATGTAGTGACGTATGAGGAGCTAGGACACTTTAAATCGTAAATCCAACAACTCGTCGATTTTTTTAAAAGAGTATAAATAAAAAAAATTTTTTTTAAATTAAGAATAGAAAATTTTTATTTAAAAAGATACGCACCCCGAGAATGGCGTCATTATGAAATTTTTTGTTTGTTTTTTTTCCCCCCTCCCAAGTAATATAGCACTTTGATTAACTAAAACCACATATAATTCTATATAGCTACATCACCATCTAATCGTTTTAGTGAAATCATATTTATAAAGTAAAAACGTTTATAAATACGCCTTTAGCAAAAATGACCTAACTTTATCGTTTTAAGTCTGTTTCTCGCGTTTCTTACGTCCATGCTTTCGTATTAAGATGAGTGATCATAATATTACATTTTTAAGTTTTCAACATTCTGTGGTGAATAGTGTCTTTACTGTTCATCATAGCTAATAACTTATTTTTACGTTTTAATTAGCGTAAAACCCGTAAATGTCGTATCTTATTCGTTATAACTCTGTTTTTAGCGATTCTTGCGAGCACGTTCTCGTAATTAAAAGTTTTATCAATTTATTGATGTTTTAAAAGTATAAGTTTCTGTTGTGAATAGTAACTTTTATAAAAATAGTTTTATAAAAGTATTTATCGTTGTAAACTCGTAATTAGCGTATCTTCTTTGTTATTAATCCGTTTTCTGAGTTTCTTATCATTTTGGAATCCTCATTGGATGTACTATCTTTATAAAACATAATATAGACACTTTAAGTTTTGTCCCAAAATAGAAAGTTTTGAAGTTTGTGTTAAAAACTTGTTTTAAGCTTGATTTTATACTTTTAAGCTTCAACACCTTATTACAAATACTTTACAACACTTTATAGCTTATGTCTTACATATAATAAGTCCATTAGTCAATACTTTGTCCATGTATCCAAGATGACAAGTTCTCTAATCTTACTTTTAATCAAAACCAATTAAAAAAACCCTAATTTAACAAGTTTACACATGAACTTTTTATACATAAACCAAGAGTGTACAAGGCTTATACTTCCATTATAACACAATATGTACAAATCCATAATCACAAGTAAAAATATGTTTTACATGATTAAAAGCATCCTAATGGTGATTTCACTACATAGAACTTATATACACATAAAATGATAAATGTAAAGACATAAAGGGTTTTAGGTAACCTTAATATGATGTGTGGTGATGAACAACAATATCTATACACTTGTTTAGCAATAAAACCCTAGCTTGCAACTCTTGAAAACCCTTATTCAAGCCAAAACTCTAATCTTGCTTTTCATGCTTAGATACTTGTAAACCTTTACCCAACCCTTGGAAACACCTTAGGTTATCATAGGAAGGATATATGAGTGCTTGTATGGTCTTAGAAAATCAAGCTATGGATTGCTATATTGGGGGTTTTTGAGCTGTGGGCTTCAAAGAAGAAAAAGGGAGAGAAAGTTTGATTTTCACCTTATGAAATGTTATATGTATGTGTTATCTTTCCTAGTTGGTGCTTTATATATGACAAGTAACTAGTTATCATTTGGTCTAGGTTCATTAAAAGATAAGATGAGTAAAATAAGGAAGTCTTCTTGGTCATGGTATGGGTTTTACTTGTAGAAGTCCTTAGTCTTTATTATTTGGTGAAGTACATTGCAAGTTGCAAAGTTTTTTTGATATCTTATTGTATCCTTTGCTATAGATCCGGCCATATGTGCATATGTATGATATATTTTTGTGATTTTTGAGTATTGGGTATAAAAGTGGGTATTTGTTGAAGCGTAGAAAAGTTTTGGTGGTTCCGGGAATGCCTAAACGTATTTTATCGCGAAACGTAACCAATTTACGTAACCAATCAAAATAAAAATGGACAAAGTTAATAATTATCCTTCAAATAATTACTTAACACTTTCTTGATGTAACCGTTTAATTTTTTGATGCCCGTGTACATTGAACGATAATTTTTAGCTTACGCGATTTAACTTAACGCTTTAAAATTACAAGCAAACGCGTACAACACTAAAAATTAATAACGAACTTATTGACGTCACAAATGACCCTAAAACACGGGGTGTTATAGTCTTCCCCCGTTAAACAAGCCTTGTCCTCAAGGCTTACAATGCGGCACTTGACGACGGTGCGGTCTTGGTGAAGAGGTGTGGATATTTCTTCTTGAATTGATCTTCACGCTCCCACGTGAACTCAGGACCTCTCCTGGAGTTCCATCGAACCTTGAAAATTGGTACACGGCTTTTCCTTAACCGTTTGACCTCACAATCTATAATCTCTATAGGTTCCTTAATAAACTGAAGCTTGTCATCAAAGTGTAGCCCATCCAACAGAACGGCTAAAGGTTCATCGGCATACCACTTTTTCAGATTAGACACATGGAACATATTGTGAACCCTGCTCAGCTCCTCCGGAAGCTCAAGCTTGTAGGTAACGGATCCAACCCTTTCTATCACCTTGAAAGGTCCGACATATCTGGGGTTTAACTTCCCCCGTTTGCCAAAACGTACAACCCCTTTCCAAGGCGAAACCTTAAGCATAACCTTATCCCCAATTTGAAATTCCATCGGCTTATGCTTCAAATCTGCATAACTCTTCTGACGATCACGAGCAGCTTGAATCCTCTGCTTGATCTGAACAATCTTCTCGGTAGTTTCTTGCACTATCTCTGGACCAGTGAGTTGAACCTTTCCGACGTCAGCCCAACAAACAGGTGAACGACATTTTCTACCATACAGTGCTTCGAATGGTGCTGCGTTAATGCTAGCATGATAGCTATTATTATATGAAAAATCGACTAACGACAAATGGTTAACCCAACCTTTTCCAAATTCGATCACGCAAGCCCGTAGCATATCCTCGAGAGTTTGAATGGTCCTCTCGCTCTGTCCGTCGGTCTCTGGATGATACGCCGTACTCATGGCCAAGCTAGTACCCAAAGCCTTTTGAAGTGACCTCCAAAAATGCAATGCAAACCGAGGGTTACGATCACAAATATTTAAGACAGGGATTCCATGTCTCGTGACTACCTCCTTTAGGTACATCCTTGCCATTTTCTCTAGGGGGTCAGTTTCTCTCATCGGTACAAAGATTGCAAACTTGGTGAGTCGATCAACAATCACCCAAATGGTATCGTAACCTTGTGACGACTTAGGAAGCTTTGTGACAAATTTCATAGTGATGTTGTCCCACTTCCATTGAGGTATTTCTGGTTGTACCAACAATCCTGAT
This sequence comes from Tanacetum coccineum, assembly GCA_026074375.1. Taxonomy (NCBI): domain Eukaryota; kingdom Viridiplantae; phylum Streptophyta; class Magnoliopsida; order Asterales; family Asteraceae; genus Tanacetum; species Tanacetum coccineum. The sequence goes on along the minus strand of BQNB010058425.1, from coordinate 9,315 downwards.
GGTCTTTGATGTTCAGCTTTGACCTTAGCAAATGTCAGGCACTTGCTAACATAGGTGGCAATGTTTGCTTTCATATTGGGCCACCAATATAGTTTCTTCATGTCTTGGTACATCTTATCAGAACCCGGATGAATAGAGTATTTTGATTTGTGGGACTCGTGCATGATCACGGTCCTTAAATCTCCATAACATGGTAACCAACTCCTGCCATTGAAGCATAGAGTTCCATCCGCACGGGGTTCCAACTTTTCTGTTCTGAACTTTTTCGGATCCTTTGAATTTTCAACCAGTATACCTCCAATATCTTCATTCTTGATATTCTCTAGTTTCCTTGCTTCAGTCTGAGCATTCAAGATTTGCTTAGGAAGATCCAAGCCAATAGTCATGACTAAGGCTCGAACTCTTAATGGTTTAATTCGTTCTTTCCTGCTCAAAGCATCAGCAACCACATTTGCCTTTCCCGGGTGATAACGAATCTCACAATCGTAATCACTGAGCAACTCTAACCAACGACGTTGCCTCATGTTCAACTCCTTCTGATTAAGAATATGTTGCAAACTCTTATGATCAGTGAACACCGTACACTTGGTTCCGTACAGATAGTGCCTCCAGATTTTGAGAGCGAACACTACTGCTCCAAGTTCCAAATCATGAGTCGTATAATTTTTCTCATGTATCTTCAGTTGGCGTGATGCATAAGCAATCACTTTATCCCTCTGCATCAGCACACAGTGCCCAAACATTTGATGACAGCATCGCAATAGCGATAAAATCTTTGTTCTTCTAGGTAAAGCAGAATTGGTGCATACAAACGTCTGCTTAATCACACTCCCCACCCCCCCCAGTTGAAAACGTTACTTCTTGTTTGTCGCCCTAAATAAACTTGACCTTCTTCTGAGTAAGCTGGGTCATTGGTTGGCGATCTTTAAAAATCCTTCAATGAATCTTCGGTAATACCTAACAAGACCTAAAAAATATCTAATCTCCGTTGGCGTTTTAGGAGATGGCCTAATCTTTCTATGATTCGATCTTGGCGGGATCACGTGAATGCCATGACTATCAATCTCGTGGCAGAGAAATTATTACCTTGGGAAGCCATAATTCGGCATTTAGAGAATTTAGCGTACATAAAACCTCTTTCTTAAGCAATTCTAGAATGACTTTAAGTTGTTCTTCGTGTTCTTTTCTTATTCTTGGAGTGGTTGAGGTTATCGTCGATAAAGGACGGTCATAAATTTATCCAGAAAATTATTGCACACGTGGTTCATTAGATCCATCAATACCGCTGGTGCGTTCTGTCAAGCCAAATGGAATAAACTTGGAACTTATAATGACCATATCGAGTTTTGAATGCCGTCTTCAGAATATCTTCTTCCCGTACTCGAAGCTGGTGATAACCTGATCGCAAGTCTATCTTAGAATAAACATTGGATCCTTGTAGTTGATCAAATAAATCACCGATCCTTGGGAGTGGATAACGATATTTACCGTCAACTTGTTCAGTCTCTTAGTAGTCGATACTACATTCGAAAGGACTCCATCCTTCTTGTTTGGACAAACAAGACGGGCTCCCTAAGGTGAGGAACTGGGTCTTATGAAGCCCTTATAAGAAGTTCTTAGTGTTGGTTCTGACAATTCTTTTCATTATGGACGAGAGACCATCGATAGGTGCCCGTGCTACAGGTGCCGGCACCAGTATCAAATCGATTTGGAATTCCACTTGTCGAGTCGGAGGGAGACCCGGCAAGTCCTCAGGAAATACTTTTGGAAAATTTCAAATGATCGATACGTCCTCAAGTCGCTTCTTCTCGACTTGTCTTCAGTCTCTTTTGTAGTAAACATGTGCCAAAAAAGATAGGACATCCTTTTAGCATGTACTTCTGTGTTTTAGTGCACGAGATGATGTTCAAACGAGTCTCGTTTCCCCGGTCGCTTCTGTCACCGCGAACAATCAAAGTTTCATTTCCCCAGGGAATACGAATGATTTTCTCGGCATAAATGATGACAGCTTGGTACTTTGCCAACCAATCCATACCGACTATGACGTCAACACTACCAAGTTCTACGGGCATTAAGTCTATGTTGAATGGGTGATTTAAGAAATTTAATGTACAACCCTGAATGATAGTGTTTAAGCCAATTATTCTCCCATCAGCTAGTTCAACATCATAATAATGGTCTAAGGTAGATGGTGTGATATCAATTTGGAGCTAAATGCAGGTAGCACAAAGCTTCATCAGCACCAGTATCAAATAAGAAAAAAGCATAGCGGTTATTTAGGAAGGAGCTTACCCGTAACGTACATTGAGTTTGGGGTTTGTCCCTGCACCGGCTAAGCATACACTTTCGCTGAAGCATTGCCATTTCCACCTTGGTTACCACGGTTGTTGTTTTTCAGCTTTGGACAATCCCTTTTGAAATGTCCTTGGGCTCCACATTCATAGCAAGTAGGTTTCTGACCTGCCCTAGTGCCCCTTTGATTGTTACTAGCATTAGTATTTGGCAAAGACTCTAGAGTCCGGCATGATGGCCAACTCTGTTACATTTGTGGCATTTAGGAGCAAATGGACCATCGTGGTAATAGTTGCATTTAGGATACAGAGGTTTAGATCCTTCGTAAGGTTTCTTCTCACCAGACCCTGCAATATAAGCCGTGCCTGTGTTCTGTCTCTTGTTCTGTTGTTGTTGTTGGTTATCATCTTGCCTTCTTTTGTTTTCACTCTATCGTTTAGTAAAAGTACAGATTTTCTTATCCATCAGTTGAGTTGCTATTTCAATCACCTCTTGCATTGTCTTAGGCCTTGATGCTACTACACTTCTGTGGATCATATCGGGCAAGCCACCGACATATCTGATTCGCAGTTTATTATACCTAAAATATATCACAAAATAATATAATCCTAAGAGTAATTAAGAAGATTACCAAGTTATCCTTGATAAAATTCACTCTCAAAAATATATATAATATAATATATAATACGTATATCAAACCGGGCAAGTATGATCACCCGGGTCGTTTCCCCAATGACTAGTGAGATTGAAACCACGCCTTAGTTCGGATTCTGATTTGAATGAAGCAAGGATATTTTGGATAAGCTATAACTACGAAATTAAAAAGCAACAAATAATTTGACATAAGCAAAAACAAATTTTAAAACCCTAAAATGTAAACTAAAATTTACTAGGTAAAGAAAACTTTTCCGAAAACTATTAAATAAAAAGCCCTAATTTTTATCTTTTTATATAAGTAAAAATTTAATTGAACTAATTAAAAAACTTAACCCAATTATTAATTAAAACTTAATAAAACTAATGAGAACTTAACTAATGGACTAAGGATGCAAAAAAGGAAAAGGACTAACGGGGAAAACATTTTGACGGGGGGTACTAAACGGCAAACAACTAAAAATCGAAAAGTTCACTTTCTACCTTAGAATTACCCCGATAACAAGCTAAGTCCACATAAGCATTTCGAAATTTTAGGAGCTTAAAATGAAAAAACTCAATAGAAGCATAGTTGTAAAGGAAGCTAGGGAGTAAAACACACTTTAACACAAAAACACTATAGTCTGAAACTCAAAGATAAGTTCTAAAAAGAGCTTATTAATAAGCTGTTACAGAAAGGAGGGTTTCAACCTTGGTTTAGAACAATAAGCTTTAAAAAATCAAAACTAGTTTCAAAATGAAAAGGAATAGAAGTCTAAAGAGCTTATGATTTTGCTTATCTAATAAATGAAAAGAAACTAAAGCTTAAACTACTTTTATGCTACTGAAATTGATCATAAAATAAGCAAACTCAGGAAATAAGCAAAAGAGCACAAGTTTCAAATGAGCTTAAAGGCTTAAAAAACTAAACTAAACTCTAAAACTTAAAGGACTTATAAAACGACTTATAATCTATCTAATTAAGCTAGAAAATCTAGATCCATAAGCTAAATTATCAAATTTAAATTCTAAAGTTTCTAAGTACTGTTTTTGGCTTTTTAATCTTTTTATGACTTTTGACAGCTAAATTAAACTAAGGAAATAAGCTAGAAATTGCAAATTAAGACTTAAAATGTATTAAGCTATATTAAAACTTAAGTCCTACTAAATTTAATAAGCTAAATCTTTAAAATTACTTATCTAAATGAGGCTGAGAACACAGCAGTACTAACTTTGGAAGTTAGTACTGGTAGTGTAAAAATTCAGCAGTACTTTCAAGAGAAAGTAAAAAAAAAAAATACTGCTAGTTAATTTTGACTTTTGAAAACTGAATAAGCAATGAAATAAGCTATAGAAGAAAACTAAAATCTAATAGCTTGAAAGTAAACTTAATTCTACTGAAATTAAAGCTAACAGTATTAACTTGTGAAAGCAGTACTAACTTGGAAGTTAGTACTGGTAGTGTAAAAGCTAAGCAGTACTAACTGAAGTTAGTACTGCTAGTGCAAAATCAAGGGTGCACTAAACCAAACACTACTTAACCATTATGACAGATTTGCGAAAAGCTTTTAAAGAGAAATCTAATGAACAAATCAGATAAAAAACTTACTGCTTCTAAAACAAAAACTTAGCAAACTATGATTGAACAATAAACAAGCCTTAATCTAAGATAAGCTATTTAAACTAATATTTTTTGGAATTTATGAGTTTTTATGTCAGGAATTTAATAAACAAAGATCTATTACTACATTAAGCAATAACAGATGAAAACACGTAACTAAATAGCCATAGAAGAGATATTTAATACACTTAATAAGCAAATAAACAATCTAAAAGCAAAGCAAGCAATAATATCAAATTTAAAAACTAGAATTAAGGTAAAATGAAAGAGAAACTACAAACTCCTCTAGCTAAACAAGAGGAAACCAATTAAGGCAGTACAAGATCTCTAGCTTATGAATAAGCTAGAGTATAAGTCCTTGGTGATCTCTTCAAGGTAAGATCCCTTCCAAAGTTAGATACAATAAGAATATAATAGGTTTAACTGATTTAAGGTTTAGATAAGGTTAATATTGAATGCAAACAGCTCTATTTCAGCTTATAGACTGAAAGAGCTTTTGAGTAGCTTATTAGCTTATGAGACAATATGGCTTATTAAGAGAGCTTATGACTTTAAATGAGAGCTTAGAAAACGGAATTTAAAACATTAAAAACTGAATTTCATTGATTAAAGAAGCTGATTACATTACTTGAAAAAGGAAAATAAAAACACGAATTTAAGCTAAACAAAATTACTAAAAACTAGATAAAAAGAAAAGACTAGATAAAAAAAACGGCCTTTTTTTGTGTGTGTGAGAATGAGCCTTTTTATAGTGCCAAGCTGAAGCTTCTAGGACCTCTAGCCTTGCTCACCAAACTTTTAATCCTGGCCAATCATTTCTTCAATCATTTGATCTATATTGTGGGACGTTGGATCATTTTGTGGACACCTGAGGATTGCCAGGCTGGCGTTCTTTGATGTGACGTTTGTGCTTCTTTTGTGAGTGAGTTTAGCACAAAACCCATCACAATTTGTGCTTCTTCCTTTGATTACGTGGCCTTTGAGCTTGGGCTAGGATAAGTATCCCCTTGATTAGACTAATTTGACCCTTCATTTGTGCTTGAGCTTCCTTGAATTGACCAACGCACCCTCTAATTTTGATTTGCCCCTTGTTTTACCATGGCAGTGAAAATGGGAGAGACGATGAATAGTAAAAGTGGTTCCCGCTCCTTTCTTGACAGTTAAAACTGTTGAACTTTGGGAGGATTGCACTTTTGGTCCTTGTCTTTCTTTTTCATTCTTTCAAGTTATAAATAACTTTTGGAAATTGCAAGAATGGCCCTTGTAGATGAAAGTTGGCTAAGGCTTTGGCTGAGGCTTGGCTTCTTTGGCTTCGGCTTTGTACTCTTTTGATTCTCGTGCCCGTGTTTGCTTGCTTTTTCTTGTGATTTTTGACTTATCCGTACCTGCACACACAAAACACAAATACAAGCATATTTTTGCCATTTTTGGTCTGTTTTGGGTTTAATTGAGTTATTTTAAGTATAAATGGATATGTGTATTTTACACTTATCAAAATTCCCCAAACTAAACGATTGCGTGTCCTCACGCAATATCACATGCCTTATAACCAAATACCTCGAAAAATCCCCAAACTAAACCTTTGAAAAAGTAGCAAAGATTTTTGTTTGAGAGAGATAAGAGATCACAAGTTATAAAACACCCGACTTCCCATTTTCTAAGATTTTTCTCTTTTTATGATTTTTCTTGATAATTAACTACAACTTATTTGTGTTGACATAATGTATTGTTTTCATTACCTCATTGGTAACTTTTAGGATCATAGAATAAAAAGCACAATTAAGTGTCTAAAAGATAACTCATACATCCCCGATTTTTCACTTCTCCCATGCTAAGCTTAAAAACAAGATCATTGTTAAATACAAGTCATGACACTAACACTACTCATAAATACTAATTGTGTACTTACTTTTCCTCCCGCAAATCCTACTTTTGTATCTCAGGATTTTACTTAAGTCATATACCCGAAGGCTCTTTAAGACTTTTGTTTCGATACTTATTAATTCAGAAAATAATGTGTTACTGGTAAGAACGAATAATTAGCTCCTAGCCCTTTTCAAAGATCAATGCAATCGAGATTTAAAGTCCACAGATAGATCACATGGCGCCAAAATTTGGCTTTATATTTGGCTATTTAAGCAAGGCACCATCTTGTAATATACCGAAGGCTCTTTAAGACAGGAATGAACCAATTTATTTCGCACCTATACCATTAGGCTCTTTAAGCACAAAAAAGACATAATTATGCAACATTATTAACCTCGGGTTAGTAGGCTACAACAACGGCCACGCCTCGACATAGATGTAGACAAACATATTTCGATTCGTTTTATTATAAGTAAAACCGGTGCCTTTTATCTCAGAGCCACATCTAAAGCGAGTCGACAGAGGTTATTCTAATTATTATGACCACCGGACTCTTACCCTTATATGAAAACTCCAACATCGGCCACGGCCTCCGACACATGAAGTAATCTGGCAGAGATATTTATTTATTATTATTTTTGCATTTTTAAGCCAATTAAAGTATTCCTTGATGTGTACTCATCATTAATCACAAATGAACATAAGAAAACTTCTATTAACTAATATTAACCAAAAAACCAGACACACTCTTATTTATTTAAACAATTTATAAAAGTGAAACAAGCTAATGGGAGAAAAAGCCACAATTAATATATATGAGCTTGAAAGAAAACCAACTATTCTACGTTTAGCATCATGACTTATAAATAACACTATCATTTCTTGTTCTTCACAAAAGAAATTTTGCAAATGCTTAGCCTATATAAAATCCAACTTGGCATATTTAAAATCTACTTGAGATTAGCACAAGTCTTCATTTACTAATGATTTCAAGTCTAGCATGTTTAAAGTCTATGAGACTGCATAACTATCATTTAATTGTTAAAAGAAGAAAGCTAGAACTCAACACGTTCAATCGGGTCAAAAATTACTTCTTATTCTTACCAGCGGAAAACCTACATTTTTGTCTTTTTTTTTTTTTTTTATTTTTTTTTTTTTTTTTATATTTATTTATGATTGACTAAAAATTTAAAATTTTTGCTATTTTTGTGGGAAAACGGGTACGTGAGAACAAAACAATAAGCAAGTAACATCAAATCGATAGATTCCCTCCCCAAACTAAAACGAAACATTGTCCTCAATGTTTAAAGTCGGGTCTCTACGAAAATCTAAGCCGTTTATGAAGTATGCAAAGATAAACGTTAATCGATTATGATGAAAGGATATGGATCTCCCCAAACTAATTTTACACAAAGGATGAGAAGCTCGAGTAGAACGGGAAACAACACCGGACACGAGAGGCTTCTAAAATTTGTTGGGAGAATCCTGCAAAAATCACAACAAACAAACAACAAACATCGATAAATCGGAGAGAGAACAAGCCTCTCACAACACAACACATTTGGTTAAGAAAATAGAAATGATAAGCATGGGGTGAACTCCCACGAAGCGGCTTTGTTTTTGATCACCGAGTCGCAAGCTCGACTCGATCCCTGAATTTAGTTGTCCTTAGGGAAAGTCTGGAGGTCCTGGATAACCAATGGTGGTGTATCCCCTCCATAGTAATGCTTAAGACGGTGGCAGTTGACTTTGAAATTAGAACCATCGGCATGAGACAACTTGGCAGTGCCATAAGGATAAACTTCGGTGATTGTGAAAGGTCCGGACCATCGGGACTTGAGCTTTCCGGAGAAAATCTTTAATCGGGAGTTGAAAAGAAGGACTTGATCACCAACATTGAAGATTCGGTTCTTTATCTTGGAATCGTGTAGCTTCTTTGTCTTCTCCTTGTAGATTAACGAATTCTCATAAGCTTGATCACGAAGCTCGCTAAGTTCATTAAGCTGAAGCTTTCGATGATCGCCCGCGGTCTTTAAATCGAAGTTGGCATGCTTAAGAGCCCAATATGCTTTGTGTTCTAGTTCGACTGGTAAGTGACACGCTTTTCCATAGACTAACTTGTACAGAGTACATCCGATTGGAGTCTTGTAAGCGGTTCTAAAAGCTCATAATGCATCATCTATCTTATCTGACCATGAGGCACGGTTTTCTCCTACCGTCCTCTCCAAAATTCTTTTGAGACCTCGATTCGTAACTTCAACTTGACCACTCGTTTGAGGGTGGTAAGGAGTCGAAAGACGATGGGTGACACCATATTTAGACATAACCTTATCAAATTTGTCATTACAAAAATGGGTCCCACGATCGCTTATGATTGCTCTCGGAGCACCGAATCGGGAGAAAAGGGATTTTAAGAACTTAACAACTACTCTAGCATCGTTGGTGGGGAGCGCTTAGACGATGGAAAAGGTCCCATAAAATCAATACCCCAAACATCAAAAATTTCACAAACTTGGATTGCATTTTAAGGCATCTCATTACGTTGAGAGATTTTTCCTTGTCTTTGACATGTATTACAAGACTTGATCAATTCGTAAGCATCCTTATAAATTGTAGGCCAATAAAAACCAGCATCAAATACTTTCCGAGCGGTGATATTGACACTGTGATGGCCCCCGATGGGTCCTTCATGACAAGCCTTGAGAATTTCAAGAGCTTCTTAGCCAAATACACATCTACGGATGATTTGATCTGCACATGTTCGAAAGAGATAGGGATCATCTGTTAGAAAAATATTGTAAACAGACTTAATACTATTAAAGTGTTAAAGTTAAGTCTGTTAGTTATAGTTAGTACTGATAGCTGAATAGTTAGTACTGATAGCTGAATAGTTAGTACTGATA
>BQNB010058424.1:0-37767 GCA_026074375.1 Tanacetum coccineum | reverse complement strand
TAGTCTAGCTAACGAGTGTTACCATAAAAGAACCAAGGGTGAGAGTGTGAGACTTTTCGAGACTAGGGGGACTCACAACCTTAGCATACGGTAAAAGCGATTAGATGCGAGAATCTGAAATAACTCAGGGACCAACGACGCACTTTATTAAAAAAATGCACTACTATTGGTACCCCTTGCCCCAACAAGAAGCACAAAAAAGTACACCACATTCATTTTTGACTTCCCTGTTAACAGTATAATACAGTTTTTTAATAGTTTTTGTTCCGTATTTTTGTTAGTTTAATATTTTTGACTTGTTAAACTTTGTATTTGTTGTTCCGTAATTTCAGTTTTGTAGTTTCGAAAATAGGTCACGAAATAAGCTAGGAAAATAAGCTAAAAATTTGGAATAAGCCAAAATACAATTCCTTTTGTTTTTCTTTTTATGCTGAACAATAATAAGTACTAATAAGCACTCATGTGCTTATTTATAAGCCAAAATAAGCTATAAGCTCTTATGACCAAAAGTGTTATTTCGTCAACACAACTAAAACATTGAAATGATACTTTCTTTATGCTTCCTTTTTAATATTTTCGAACCAAACCTACCCATTTTATGATTTTGTAGCTTTTAAAGTTTAGATTTTTAGAAAAACGTTTGTACAACTAGTGTTTATGCAAGATTATAAGCACAAAAGTACAAGGAGATTAAGAAAATAAAGACTTACAAATGAGGGTTTTAGGAGAGGATTAAAGCTAACCAAACAACCCAAACGTTGTTTATTTACCCGAACGATCACTAGAATCAAACCCGAATGTATTTAGGTTTCCATGTTCTTGACACAATATGAAAAATGTATGATATTGGTGTGTTTGTTGTGTGCGTCCGACCCAAAGAGAAAGACTGGAAAGAGAGGATTTTTTTTGTGTGTGTTTTTTGGTGTTTGTGGTGTGTGAATTTGAAATGAAAAATGGAAAAAATATGGGTACCATGATCACTAGAATTTTGCTATGGTGTTCCCTTGGTGGTCGGTCATGGTACAAGGAACAAAAAGAAATCCCAAGTTTTGGTAGATTTAATTTTTGTATAGTTTCTTGTTCCGTTAAATGTAAACGTAAACCCGTCTTTCTCGTTTTAAGCTAGGTCCTTATCAATTATGATGTGTTTTATTAAAGTTGAGTTTTTAGGAGTATAATAAAGTAATTTAAATGAAATTTTAGCTATTGTCGTGTCGGTACGCGTTGTGTGATGTTTTTTGCTGTGCGCGAGGTGATTTCCTGGTAATGACCAAATGCAAACGTAAATGTTTAGAAAGTAATAATTTGAAATAAAAATGATTTATTATTATAGAAAATTATTGGTTGACAGTCGGTTACACCGTAACTGTTTTACGTATAGTAAAATTCAACATAAGTCAAAAGCTAAGTTGTGCTATAGAAATTCAATGAGATAGTAATATGAAAATATAAAGTCATAGTATTTTAGGATACTATAGCCTAGGAAAAACACCGGTTATCACACCGATACACTCTCATATAATTTAATACCGATACCAATGCTTCAGAAAAGGCGACAAAACCACATATACACATCCATAACGATGGAATAGACATACATGATTGCACACTCCCTAACTCGAGAAAGCTAAAGGTATAAATTATCTTGGGCATCAAAGATGGATACCCGAATTCCTAAAGATCTAAGGGCGAACCTCATAATTTGGGGTGGAATTTTTTGAGTGGAAGGGTTTTTGTGCTAGTCGTATAATTCCATATCCAATGAGACGATACTAGAACTTAGTTTCACTCGTATGTGTCATAATTTTTTTTTATATTTGGGTCAAAATTACCTTTTACGCTATGTTTCGATATATTACTCATCATTTTAGGGACAAAGCAAAGACAAATAAAAGAATAGTTTCTAAGGCTTTTATTTCCCCCTACACTTATTATGAACATTATCCCCAATGTTCTACAAAGTACCCGTAAACGAATAAAGGGAAAAGAAAAGAGAGCGAACGAAACTAGTACTCCCCTGGTTTTGCTTAATAATGGAGAAGAAAGGAATGATCCCGGCTAAATCGTCATCTAAGAATCGTCCACATGAAACTCCTAAGAACTCCTGGTCTTTTTGTCATCAAAATATAACCTGCAAATCAAAGACAAAAAACAACTATAACTAGCGTGTTATCCCAAATATTATCCACTTCACAACAATAAGAATAAGCAATAAGCTAGATATGCAAAAAGAGAAAGGAAAGATTGAAAGATTAGATTAGAGAGAGAAAGAGTGGTGGATGATTACACACACATACAAATGAAGCAAATGTAACCAACACCCTCTCCATGTGTGGAGATGGTCCTATTTATAGTCTCATACCCACATGAAGTGTATGGACTTTCTTCTTGGGCCGGGCTTGGCTTATCTCGGGCTTTGAGCCCGAAACATGGACAATATTAGCGTAAAGTCCAAGCCCGTTAATCCCGACCAGCCTATTACATAACAACACTAATTACGACTAAGACGACTGATAACATTCTTGTTCGACTTATATAAAAAATAAGTCTAACAATCTCCCCCAATGTTGAGGTCTTCTTTGATCTCCCCAACGTTGATGTTCTTGATGGAGGTTATCTTGATTTAACTTTATCTTCCCCAATGTTGAAGATATGATGTTTGAGCTTTACCTTCTTTGGTCTTGTCTTTGTCTTTTCTTGTTTGTAATGGCTTTGTTCATTCGTGCTTAAGACGACCGATGACATTCTTTCAGTGTCATTTATGTGATTATGATCTTGAGCCTTCATCTTTTGACTATGAGTTCTTGAGATCTTTAATCTTGCATCATCTCCTTGACTTGAATCATCTTGATTTGAATTTCTTGATTATCTTGTGCTCTTGACCGACATACTCATACTTATTTCATTCTTGTTAGACTTATATGAACATAAGGCTAACAATCTCCCCAAAATACGATTCTTGATTTGACTTTGAAGATCTTTGAGGAAGTTTAGGATCAACACTCTTGATGCTAAATGATTGACTTTTAGAGCTTGAGTATGAGTACGTAGTAATGAATTCGACTTCGCTGGAATGGGGCTACAACACTAACGTTTGTACCTGCATTTGAATGTTAGTAATAAATAGCAGATATGGACGAAATGACTTTGTCATTCTTTGATTTTAGGTTGCGATAACCACCGGTTTCCTGTTTTATAGTATAAATACTATACTTGTGATCAGGTAGATTCAAAGAATCTCCTTGACAGGGTTTCCAGCTACAGGGTTTCGTAGCTGTACTAGCCGTTCTTGTTACCGGAACATCTCAAAGCAGATAACACGGTAAGAGTAAATCAGATAGTTACTATCTTTCTGATTAAGTCGTCAATTCATATACTAGACCAAATCGATATCCAATTAGCATAAGCTTGATTCATATAGAATCTTGCAAGTCACCTACCACAAAGCTGTTTGAGATTGACTCTGGAAGGATTTCTATTTGTCACTGTGAATACTAGAGAGTATCAATCTGAATGTTCTAGAAAAATCTCAAGGATAATGTGTAGGACTCTTTGATACCAAATGTTATATTGATGAATAACAATTTGTATTTTGACATTGTGTCCTAATGAGATTTATTTTGATCTCTCTTGGCTCTAGACTCGATTTGTGCACTTTGGTTTTAGTACTCGAAGGCTGGAGCTGACTGCCACCTTTTGAATATTAACAATCTCAGAGTGAGATGTCAATAGATAACGTGTGTATCTCCATGACAAATGAGACAAGTTTATTTTGAGAGAAACTCAAATGGCTGGGAAGGGTTGTGCATTGCATTACTGGGTCCATGACGACTTTCTTCAACACCAACAATCATCTTTGTGATTTTGATAGATTATGTATTGACCCGGTTTCTGCCTAAGTTGTGTGGAGGGCTACTTTGTTTTCATCCTTTATCCATACATTTCTTTTTAATTCTTCAACCCCTTCAATGCTTACCAAGGCGTCATCACTAACACCTTGTTATGATTGTTCCAGTGTTAGCTCAATCTTAGTCGGCATTCTTCCCTTATATCATTCATCTCTAATCATACCTAAGGACTTCTATTCTAACTATGGAATGTCCATGGGTAGATCCCTCTGGTTCTCGTTGGATCATAGGACTTATACCTAACCTTTACCACCTTATGACTTCATCGACACCGTGAGTTAATTGGTTGTCGGGTATAAAGATCGAACCATAAAACCTTTGATACAGACATTTTTGAAATAATCTCCCTACACATGTGCTCCGAGATTCGAGACTGTTTTGCACATTAAGGAAATAGTTACGCATTTAGAGTCTTAAAGATCAAAAATTTTCTAGATCACATTTTAATAACATTTTCTCCCCTTATCGAAAAATAAATCTTTTAGTATTTTAAATACCAATTGATTAAAATTTATGACACGAGGAGAAAAATTATACCATGATATTGCATGAATTCATTTTTCTGATACCTTCAACACAGTATGTGGGATACCAATAATTTTTTAAAACTTGACATTGCAAGGAAAAAATGATATGACACCACAAATATGTTGAAGACGAAGTGAGATGCCTTTATGTGCAACAATGTAATGATTTTTTTATTACATTTATTTCCACATTTTAATTTTATCGTAACATAAGTTTTTAGTTTTTAGTTACATTAAAATTGACATTTATGAGATGTACACAAAAGACATTAAAAGGATTTGGTTTTAAAGCTCCCCCTCAGAAATTGATTCACTTGTTATGATGACATTGTTGAGCATTCTTTTACCAATTGTACCACTTATAAACATTGAATATTGTACCAATTGTTAAATATATTAAGGAAGAGAGTGTTGAACACACAATTTTAACGAATACCACTTATGATGGAAAGATACCACAAATTATATTGTAAACAATTTGACATTGAAAGTTCTTTTTGAAAAATTGTGTTCAACGATTTTTAAAAATCATGATAGAAGACTTCCCTTCTATTTTTAGAGTAAGCGCACTTATACGTATACTTCCCTATTACATTTGGTCAGAGTTATGCACTGAAATGTACATAAGTCATAAAGAAAATTTAGAAATGACATGTTTTAAACCGTTTGAACTCTTGCTCGAACTTCATTTACAAATTCGTGTCAATGTTAATCGACATTTTTAGTTACGTAAATGTTATCGATTCCAAGAGACATGTCGAGAAGATTATTTTTGGTATTTTTGAAATTTTTTGATTTTATATTTTGTTTTTCAAGATTTTATATTTTTGTATTTCTTTTTGGATTTAGGTTCATTTGGATACAAAGTTTTTTGTGGATACTAGGGGACCAATCTCCACCCTTCATCTTCATCTTAATCTAATGGATAAGATTAAACCAAAAATTATTTTCAACCTTTTTTTTTCAAATCTTAATATCTCTCAAACCGTTAATCGTCAAGCGAAAAAAAATATACCGTCACGATAAGTATTTAATTTATCTTTCTATAGATTAATCACTTTGATATACTTTCGACAAAAAAAATTTTTCAAGTTTTTTTCACTTTTTTCACGTTTTTTCACATTTTTTTCACCTTTTTTTCACATTTTTTCACGGTCTTTTCACTTTTTTCCACGTTTTTTTTCACGTTTTCTCACTTTGATATACTTTCGACAATAAAAAAAAATTCCATTTTTTTTACATTTTTTTCAGAACTTTTTCTATTGAAACTTGCATGAGAATTCTATCATAATGATATTTAGATTTTAATGTTAAATCATATCATGATGTTAGTGTTAATCATATATGTTTGTGTTATGTCATATATGATATTAGTGTTATGTCATATTGATATTTAATTTAGTGTTAAATTCATATATGGAATATTAGTGTTATATCATATTATGATTTTTATGCAAATTTCAATAACGGAAAAAAAAAACGTGGAAAAAACAACGTGGAAAAACGGAAAAAAACGAAAAAAAAACTTTTTCTCGAAAAAAACGTGGAAAAACAAAAAAAAGGTGAAAAAAGTAAAAAAAACGTGAAAAATTGAAAAAAAAAACGTGGAAAAAAAAAAAAAGATGATAAAGACGTTGAAAAAAATCGTTATATTTTTTTTTCTGTCGAACGTATATCAAAGTGGATATCTATATAAAGATAATTAAATGCTCGTCTTGATGGTATATTTTTTTTTTTTAAAAAAACTTATCGATTCTGGTATAAGGAGATATTTAAATTTTAAAAAATTGGTGAAATAATTAAATACTTTTAATCACAACCATTGATTTTTTTAGATGGATGGTGTGGATGAGTCCCCTAGTATCCAACCTTTTTTTGGTATTCAATATAACTCTCCTCTTCTTTTTGTTGGTTTTATATTTTTGTATTTTCTTTTTTTAATAATATTTATAAATCAAAATAAAGAGAAAAATAAAAATATTTACAAATTTGATGTTTGATGGATCAAGCAGATTCGTTTGCCAGAACCTCCAGTTCTTCTAGAGTCAAACATCTCATACCGAGTCGTCTGACGAGATACTTAAACCTATCTTCGGGTAAGGCTTTAGTAAACATGTCAGCTAACTGGTATTCAGTTCCGACAAAGAATAATTCAACAATACCCTTTTCAACCTGTTCCTTTATGAAGTGATATCTGACATCAATGTGCTTGGTACGGGAATGCTGGACTGGATTGCACGAGATTGCTATGGCTGCCTTTGAATCATAATACATTGGTATTTTGTCAAAGTGGAAGCCATAATCTATGAGCTGAGTTCTCAACCATAGAACTTGAGCACAGCACGCAGATAGAAACACATACTCGGCTTTTGCTGAAGACATTGAAGTTCAGTCCTGCTTCTTTGACGACCAGCTGACTAGCTTATCACCACCTAGAAATTGTATACCACCAGATATGCTTTTACGTGTATCGAGATAGCCTGCGTAATCTGAATATTACAAAGCTAAATTAGTAATAGTCGTGTCCTTCGGATACCAGTTTAGTCCATTTAATGGTATTCTTAAGTACGAAAGATCCATTTACCTCTGAGGTGCTTTTCAGTTGGTCTCGCTTGATAACGAGCACAATAACATGTTGCATGTACAATATCCGGTCTACTTGCTGTTAAGTACATGAGTGCTCACCATGCTACGATATTTTGTTTGGTCAATATGAGTTCCCACTTCAAAGGACAGGCATCTAGGGGAATAGTTAGCCCATTTGGAAGTACCAATGCTATCACATGAGGTCATACCATGCTTTTTAAGTATCTCTTGAGCATACTTAGCTTCGTTTATAAAGATACCACGTGGAGATTGGCGAATTTGAATTCCTAGAAAGAATTCAGCTCCTCTATCATAGACATTTCAAACTTGTTGTGCATTAGTTTTTCAAACTTTTTATAAAGCTATGGGTTCGTAGAACCAAAAATAATATCATCAACATAAATTTGCACAAGCAATATGTCTTCCCCTTTTTTAGTAATGAACATAGTTGGATTAATAGAACCTTTTGAGAATCCTTTGGATACTAGGAAATTGGAGAGTTCATGAACCGCGTCTGCAAGCCGTATTTGGACACATTTGTAATTGTGTTCATTGACGACATCTTAATCTACTCAAAGTCAGAAGAAGAGCATGAATGTCACACCCCGTAAATTCTCGGTTAGTATTCCGACCCACTCCGATCATCTACTTTAAATTTTTTTCGTTACGTTTAAATCTGACAGTTTACCGAGGAACTAAACTGCGTAAAAACTGAGAAACGTCACCGGACGCGTTCCGGCATCGGTTATAAATTATTTTAGGCATTATATGTGTTATATTAACTTTCCTGAGTGTTTCGTGATTTTTAATCACTTCCGATATTAATTTTAAGGTTTTATCCTTTAAATTGCGTTTTTGACCAAACGGAAACGGACAATACGCAAAATCTTTTCGTGTAAACTCAAGTTATCGAAATTCTAGTGTCATACTACTAAAAATTTCTTTCACCTTATTTCCCTAGCCAGAATATGGTGCCTAAACTACAACAACAAGTATACTTGGACTCTAAATTAAAGAAATGGCATCTTATTTTGAAAGCCTCACCCATATGTGCATGGAAGATGAGAAAATGACATATGAATGGGTCATTCTCATGCACACATCACTAGCATAGAAACCATGTGGTTACTTACACAATGCTTACATACTCTTACACACTTGATTAGTAAACTTTGAACCATGTCTAAATCACTTGAACCTTGGCTAGAAAAATTGAACCATATGGTCCTTGTGAGCATTGTTTGGCCGAACCACCCAACACACTACACTCTTTGAGTGTGTTGGCTCACTTGTGCACCATTTGAAGACCTTAAATCCCTTACTCTTCCACTAATATATAATAAACACTCATTCATACAACACTCTGGTTATAACACATTGACAAGCCCACAAAATTATTCTTTCTTTCCCTTCTACCTTGCTCCTTTATTACCCAGCGGCCACACTAACCACCACTACATACTTTCCTTAAACCTTATGTTTTCTTCGTAGATCAAGTATTCTAAGTCATATTATAGGTTCCTAAGGTAGATTCCAAGTACTTGTTGGTTGTTTTTCTAAGGTGTTTTCTCAAGAATCATAAACTAGGGTTTCAAGTTTTATTAAGTGGGTTTTGCAAGATCTTGAGTTTTTTTCATCTATTGCTTACTTTCTTGTGAGTTTTTTCTTGACCCATTGTATTATTTTGATTGTTGTTTATGTTTCTTTGTATTTAGATCTTTGTTGTTATTAAGATTCCAAGTGTTTTGTGGATAATTTTTACAAAAGAAATAAATAATATTTGTCATCTTTTATAAAATGAAAGTAGATATTGTTACCACTTTATGTATATATTTCATATTATGTTTTTGGCGAGATTGAGAGTTGATGAGAGTTGCAACAATAGATATTAGGGTGGTTTAAGGTTAGTTTTGTGGTGGATTAGTGGTAAATAAAGGTGGAACTAGACTAGGCACTAATATGCGAGTTGGGTGGATTATTTTTTAGTGCGTATTCGGCAAACCTACTTGCTGTCCGATTTTGTTTTGAACAGGGTTTGAGTTATTAAAAATGTTTTCATTAGTTGTAAAAGTAGTTTTCGAAGAGCTCGTTTCGAATAGATAATTTTTCATATATCACACTTTAAAATCGGACTTAAAACGGCCAAGTTATGACCAAATGAAACTTGAAACATTTTCGGCGAAATTGGGAAAATACAAAGACCAGATCAGCAGCTAAAACGGGCGATTCGGCGCCCCTTAGGGTCCGACTCGGCCAAATTATAAAACACGGAAAGTTGTCCGAAAATGGAGATTTTACTTTAATGTTGGCATACCGATTTGCATAAAGTCAATAACGAGAGACATTTTTACCACAAATCGGAAAAATAGGTTTTTAAGAAAAACACTAAATAAAGTGGGCTGATTGGAATTATAAAAAGGGGGTTTCGGGCACTTTCGGACGATTTTGGATGTTTTAAATGCAAGCGAAACATATAGAGACGTTAGGTAATTAGTTAGTATCATTCTAGATATGATCATGAAAGGTTAGTTGAGATGCCGAATTTAATAAAAAGTAGGATTATTAAAAATGGTACGAAACGGACATTTTAGGCGATTTAAACATAAGGATTAGGCGGTTTAGAATTGTTTAAGCTGATTTGTATAATATAGGAAACTAAGATAAATAGTGGGACGCTATATTAACGTTTTGTAAACTAAATAGTTTCCTAATAAGGAAAGTTTCTATAAATAGTAACTTTTTACATGTGTAGGATTATAACTTAAGACATGGTTAAAGATTCAAAGTCTTTTTTTTACTAAAACACAAAACCACCTTGGATGCTTTAAATGATAAACGATGGATGCTTTACTTGTTTCTTAACAATTAAATGCTAAAGTCATACCGTACGTACTCTTGGTCGCGGCTAGACCTCTTATTTCTTCTTCATCTTGTTGTGATTATCGTTCACCCTTGCTAAGGTTAGTTCATTATATAGCCCCACATTTTTACTGATTTACAACGCTTTTATACTATTGGGAGTGGAGAAATATTGTTGCTTTTTTATTGGACACAAGTTCTTTACGTGAGTTTTACTTGTTAGGTGTTGCCTAAGTGGCTGACAAACCCTTACTTCTGCCCAACTTATAATGTGGAACTGTTTATATTTCTCGACCAGAGGAACCGGTTGAGGGAGCGCCGACGTGAATAGATAGATCTATTGGACAAATTATCCCTATCGCTTTGGTTCACTTAACGAAGAACAACGGATATAGTCCATGTCGATTATACTTTATGGTGGTTCTTTGGTTTGGGGACACCAGGCTTAGGGACAGGACATACTTTGCAACAGGATGACCATGCCATGTTGACTTAATAGCTTCGGTGTCATGAGCTTAGTGCAAACTATAAATACGCTTTTTATGTGATGCTTATGTATTTGTATATAGTAGTCACATACGTTTTTTAATCTTGTGGTCCACTCTTGTACTAACTTAAACCTATGAATTCACCAACATTATGTTGATGTTTTAAACATGTTTTCTTAGGTGCTTAGCTTGGATTGATTCTTGATGCTATGTGGAGTCTATGTGCTATGTGACTTCGCCAATTTCAAGACTTACCTATTATTTACTCGTTGTTTTTTTATCAAAACTCTGTTATGCTTCCGCTACTTTTAACTTATAATTTTGGGCTGTAAAAACCTTAAATTTTATGTTATTTTATGCAACGAGCTAAACTTTTTCAAATCGTCCATGAATTAGTGGTCGGTTCTTTATTGCTTGTGATCGGATTGTTATGACGTCACGCCCTCGGACACGTATTTCGTCTAGGCCCAGTTTGGGGGTTGACAGGCTATTGGTATCAGAGCCAAGGTTATAGAGAACCAGGTAGTTTTACTAGGTCTGGGCTATAACCAGTATGTGATCCTATGTGCCTCTATTTGTGCTTACTTGCTATCTATCCTTGCTGCATACATATATATAAGATTACTATATACACATAAGAGTATTACATATTGCCATATTTACCTTGTCATTCATTTTAGCATTTCTTTATGCCTTGCATGGTTTCATCATATAAGGAGATTTTATATAAACTTTGCTTGTGCAGATTATGCAGATTCAAGCTATCATTATTTCTTCTGATTCTTCGGATTGAGAGTGTGTTGGGATCACCGCTCCCCCCCCCTCGGGTTATTCTTTTGGTGATATTCCTAATGTTATTCCTTCTTCTTCAAGGGGTTGATCAGAGACTTCTACTATTCGCTCCTGTTCATTTTCTTCTGCGCTCCTGTGGTTGGACGACTCTTATCGATTCACCCACTGGATTGTGTGGCTGGTTCCTTATACGGGTTTATTCTGATTTTCACCTTATGAGGTGTCTTCACCGGAGCAATTTTCACCGCTAACAGCCTATTTCACCATTAACCTTTTTATGCACGATTCTTCATGAGGCTCCTGTTTCTTCTGATGGACACCATCGAGGACCTCTTATGTTGCTACGTTGCTCGTTGGAGGGCAAGGTAAACAGCACATCCATCTCTTCAAGAGTTTCCTATTGCTCCTGTTACTGCCCCTCCGGGATTCGTCGAGATCAGAGGACTCTTATCCGATCCCGGGTGAGGCTATTCCCTTTGGTGACCTTACCAGCACCATCTCAACGGGCACCGTAAGTTGTTGGACTGCAAGGATGAGAGTTTAGAACTTTGCCAGCTCGCGATTAGCATCGAAGGCTGTGCATCCCACTCGCTCTCAAGATCATACTATCTTCTTCAAGTTCATCATTCGGATTCTTTCGCCAGTTCAGTCTTTTGGTTTGGATTGCGCCAAATCAGGCTCATTCGGGATCTGGAGCTAGAGGATGTATCACCCAGATTTGTTACACCTACAAGGAGAGCACCCGACGTAGTGAGCATTTCCACGTCAGTTGGTTGTGCTGTCCACTATATACTTTGTATTCCACGGACCTACATATGAGTCATCATAGTGAATTCTTAAGAGAGAACCTCCATGCATTTCATCTACACATACTGCGGACATCTCGTAAGAGATGTAGATCCATCCGGTTGAGTCTGTATCATTATCCATGCCCAGTTACGGGATCATTTTAGTCCACTAAACGTACTGATCATTCCACCTCGTATGAGGTTCAGAGATTCCATATATCGGAGGGCTAGCTTAGAGGAGGACTGCAGAGGTGGGTCTTACAGGGACTGGGGTTGTATGGGGTTAGGTATTGGTGATGGGGATGTGGTTGGAGATCGTGTTGGGATTGACCATAGGGATGCCACAGATGACACAGAGGAGTATGAGGCTGACGCCAACACTGGAGATACGACTGAGGCAGGTATCGACCCTATGACTGCACCGTTAGTTGAGGAGGGATGTAGAGCCAGCTGGTGAGGATTCGCCTGACTCACCTGAATAGGATGGCTATTGTTAGGTCGTCGTGATACCGCGGTTGACTTGAGTGATGCTGTGCGTGACTTTTACCATCACATGTCTGAGGTTCGTGTTGATAGGATTGTTGGATTGAGACTGCTCAGGGACGGTTGGAGGCCAATCAGTTGATAGCTAGTGGAGCCAGGACTAGGTCGCAAATGCTGAGGCGATCTATAGTTTGAGGTTGGGAGACCTCAAGATTTCGTGCTTTGTTGGATATAGTGAGGATCGTTAGTTCATATTATTTTTATGTGAGTAGCCTTTCGTCTTCATTATGTCCCTTTCACAGGCAGGAGGTGTTTTGTCAGATCGTAGGGAATCGTGATGATACTCGAGGGGTGACTTAGGAGGTTGGAGTCGTATCTTGAGGAGGCGTTTCGGCTTTCGTCCATAGTTAGTTACACCCATGATCTTTTAGGTCATTAGGCATTGGTTTAGTCTAGGTATTAGCCAGTCAAATAATAGTGATCATGAACCTATTTTGGATTTGGGTTGTAATCGAATTATGCTTTTATTTATGAAATGAAAAGCTTGTTTTGGATTCTCTCGCTTAATTATCTATATTGTTATTTATTTTTCTTGGCAAACGTGTTACAATTAAATTTTACTTCAACTAAAAGGTATCCTATAAATTTATTATTTACGATGTTGTATATTCATTTTTAAAAAAGTCTCACTATGGATTGTGTCTGTGATGTAGAACAATGACAAACACTCGTTCTGGAATGACCCACGCTGTTCTGCATTGAAGAATTTGATCATATAAACGACTTGTGAACGACAGCTCTTGTAGTCATCTGGTTAACCAAAATCTGGAACTTGGGGAATAACAATGGAAACAAAATGGAGACGGGAATGAAATGACACTGGAAATGGTAATGGATAACAACAATGAAACGGGAATGGAAACTACCATTGGGAATGTAATGGAAATGGAACAATGATATGGTGACCAACGGTGAGGGCAATCGAGAACCCCAATGTGAATGGAAGAGAGTGGTCGGTTGGTTGCTCGTGAATTGTACTACCAAGATTTTCATGCATTGTGTAACCAAACGAGTTTTTAAAGGATCTGAAGGAGTGTTGTATGATAAGGTGGAGTGAGAAGATGGAGACTGTGTTTTACATCAGCAACTGTCTGGAGAAATATCAAGTGAAGTATGCAACTTGTACCTTACTCGACAGTGCACTAACCTGGTGGAACTCTTCACAATGAGAACCATGGAACTGATGGCTGCACTTACGCTTTGTCATGGTGAGAGCTGATGAACCACCTAATGGACTGAGAGTATTGGCCCTATGAAAGAAATGAGGATCCAAAAGATGGAAACCGAATTGGAATCTGTCGGTGAAAAACAATGACATCGCTAGTTACACTCAGAGGTTCCAGGAACTCACCATGATGTGCACCAAAATGGTTCCCGAGGAGGAAGATCGGGTGGAGAAATTCATTGGAGGTCTTCCTGATAACATCCAAGGAAATGTGATTGCTGCAGAACCTACAAGACTAAGTATGCTGTTTGAATTTGCCAACAACTTGATGGATCAAATGTGAAGGGGTTATGTTGTGAGAAAATGCAGAGAACAATTGAGAAGATTGACAATCAACTATGGAAACAACCGTGGGCAACAACCACCCCACAAACGACAAAAATACTGGGGACAGAAGTTTGCTAGAGCCTATGTGGCTTTTTTAGTAAACAATGAGGAGAAGAAATTAACGAAGGTAATTTTCCACTTGCAACTAAGTGTATGTTCATCTTTAGGCCCATGCACTGTAAGACGTGTGAAGATGCACAAGGTTGGACATTTGGCCAAAACTGCAGGGTTACAAAAATCCCACTACCCCCACCAGAGAGGCCAAATAGTGAATCAGAGGGTTGTGACTTGTTTTGAGTGTGGAGCACAAGGGGCATTTTTTAAACAAACGGAGTGATTGACCCAAGATCAAGAACAAAACCGTGGAAACAAGCAAGAGTTCCTGATGCAAGCGGCAGAGCATATGCACTAGGAGGAGGTGACGCAAACAGGTTAACACTGTCACGGGTACGTTCCTTCTCAACGACCATCATGCTTATATGTTATTTGACTCTGGCGCCGATAAGAGTTTCATATCAAATACTTTTAGTGCATTGCTAGACATCACACCCTATGCCTTAATTGTTAGTTACGCTGTCGAACTAGCTGACGGAAGAACTTCAGAAACCAACACTGTTTTTATGGGCTGTACATTAGGATTGTTAGGACATCTATTTAATATCGACATGATGCCAATAGAATTGGGTAGTTTCGACATTATCATCGGCATGGATTGGTTAGCAAAGAATCATACAGTGATTTTCTGTGACGAGAAGATAGTGCGTATTCCTTATGGAATTGAAATTCTGATCGTTCAAGGAGATAAAAGGTTGAACATGGGAGGAAGAAATCGATGGTTTGTACATTATATCATGTGAAAAGGTCCAAAAGTATATGGTGAAAGGCTGTCAACTATTTTTGGCATAGGTTACGGTGAAGGAAAACAAAGACAAGTCGGCGGAGAAGCGACTTGAAGCGTATTGCGACTGTACGGGGACTTTCCAGAAGACTTAATGGAATCCACCCACACGGACAAGTCGAATTCCAAAATTGACTTAGTCCAGTGGCACCACTTTGTAGCTCGGAGCCCATATAGATTAGCACGTCATTGAGATGGAAGGGGGGGGAAAATTTGTCTACTCAACTTCAAGACTTTCTGACACAGGGATTTTATACATGGCCAGTTCCTCACCCCTGGGGAGCTCTGTTTTGTTTGTCAAAAAGAAGGACGGCTCTTTCGATTGTGTTATTCGATTATGTGGAACTGTAACATGCCTTAACTGGAAGAATCGATACACATTCCAAGAATCGACGACTTGTTTGATCTATTACAAGGATTCAAGTGTGGTACACAAAGATCGACTTTGAGGTCTGGCTATCACCACTCAGAGTTCGAGACGAGGACTAATCCAAAGTAGGCGTTTTAGAACCGCTAATGGTCTTATGAGTTCCAAGTGATGCCATTCGGGTTGACTAACGCGCCGGCAGTGTTCATGGATTTGATGAACCGGGTATGCAGACCATACCTAGATAAATTTGTGATCGTGTTCATCGATGACATCTTGATCTTCTCCTAAAAGACCAAGGAAAGAAATGAGTTCATCTTAGACTAATCTTGGAGTTGCTCAAGAAGGAAGAATTGTACGCCAAGTTTTCAAAGTGTGACTTTTGGCTATCGAAGGTACAATTTCTTGGTCACGTGATTGATAGCGAAGGCATTCACGTTGATCTGCGAAGATTGACGTCAAGTAAGGATTGGCGAATCTCCAAGACTCCAACAGAAATTCGCCAATTTCTAGGTCTTGCCGGTTACTACCGACGATTTATCAAAGGTTTCTCCAAGATTGCCAAGCCTATGACAAAGCTGACTCAGAAAAGTGTAAAGTTCAATTGGGGTGAAAAGGAGGAAACTGCTTTCCAGACATTGAAACAAAAGTTATGTAGTGCACCGATTTTGGCATTGCCTGAAGGAAGTGAAAACTTTGTAGTATAAATTGTGATGCTTCTCTAAGGATTAGGAGCAGTGTTGATGCAGAAAGAGAAGTTATAGCTTAGCTTGCCCGCCATAGGCTAAAAAATCCTATGAGAAGAATACACGACACTGATTTGGGACCTTTGGGAGTTGTGGTGTTCGCTCTCAAGATGTGGAGACATTACCTTTACGGCACAAAGTGCGTTGTGTACACTGATCATAAGAGTTTGCAACATATTCTTGATCAAAAAGAGTTGAATATGAGACAACATAGGTGGTTAGAACTGTTAATGTGACGATGACTGCGAGTTACGTACACCCGGGTGAAAGCGGACGAAGTGGTGGCTGATGCGTTGAGCCGAAAGAATAGACCTAAGCCACTGCGAGTTCGAGCTTTGGTTATGACAATCGGTTTAAATCTCCCTACGCGGATCTTGAATGCTCAAGTTGAGGCGAGAAAAGAAGAGAATTACGGGACAGAAGATTTGCTTGGCATGATTAAGAAGCTGGAGCCACGTGCAGATGGAACGATGTGTTTGAAGAATAGAAGTCTGGGGGATACATGTTTTGGTAACTTGAAGCCTTGTTTATGCACGAGTCGCTAAGTCTAAGTATCTCGATCCACTGGATCAGGACAAAATGTAACAGGATTTTGAAGAAAGCTATACTTGGTGGCCCAACAATGAAAGCAGAAAAATTGCCACATATGTATGTAAGTGTTTGTATGACGTGCGCAAAGGTTAAAGCAGAATACCAAAAACCATCCGGTCTATTGGTACAACCAAAAATCCCTGAGTGGAAATGGGAAAACATAACTATGGACTTCGTGACAAAGTTACCAAAAACGGCAAGTGGGCAAGATATGATTTGGGTTATAGTCGATCGACTCACTAAATCTGCTCATTTTCTGCCAGCAAAGGAGAATGACTCAATGGAGAAACTGACCAGGCAATACTTGAAAGAAGTGGTGTCAAGACATGGAGTGCCTTAATCTGTTTCGGGATCATCTCTGATCGTTGATGGCAGCGTTCGGTGTCCCATTCTGGCTAATCTCTTCAAGAGCTTTTGGAATCATTAGATATAAGTACAGCATATCACCCCGAAACAGATGGTCAAGTGAGAGGACTATCCAAACATTAGAAGACATGCTCCGAGCATGTGTGATAGATTTCGGAAAGGGATGGGACAGGACATTTAACCTTCATAAGTTCTACGACAACAACAACTATTCATACTAGTATTTAAGGCTGCACCTTTTGAGGCGTTTTGTATGGTCGCAAATGCCGGTCACCTGTCTGTTGGGCTGAGGTGGGAGACGCTCAGCTTACTGGACCAGAAATTGTTCGTGAGACAACAGAGAAGATTATCCAAATCAAGCATCGTTTACAAGCTTCACGAGATCGACAAAAGTGCTATGCTGATAAGAGACGTAAGCCATTAGAGTTTCAGGTTGGGGATAAGGTTATGTTGAAAGTATCGCCCTGGAAAGGTGTAATACGTTTCGGCAAACGGGGAAAGCTGAACCCTCGTTATATTGGACCTTTTAAAATTCTCGCCAAGGTAGGAACGGTTGCATATCGGCTAGAATTACCGGAGAAACTGAGCCGTGTTCATAGTACCTTTCACGTCTCGAACCTTAAGAAGTGCTTATCCGATGAACCGCTCGCGATTCCATTGGACGAAATCCACATTGATGAAAAGCTCCATTTCATTGAAGAACCAGTTGAGATTATGGACCGCGAAGTCAAGCGTTTGAAGCAAAGTCGCATTCCAATCGTGAAGGTCCGTTGGAATTCTAAAAGAGGTCCCGAGTATACCTGGGAACGCGAAGACCAAATGCAGAAGAAGTACCCTCATCTGTTTGCTAAACCTGCATCCACATCTCAAGCTACGTCCTAAGCTTTGAGGACAAAGCTTTTCTAACGGGGAAAGGATGTCACACCCCGTAAATTCCCGGTTAGTATTCCGACTCACTCCGGTCATCTACTTTAAATTTTAGTCGTTACGTTTAAATTTGACAATTTACCGAGGAATTAGACTGCGTAAAAATCTGAGAAACGTCACCGGACGCGTTCCGGCATCGGTTATAAATTATTTTAAGCATTATATGTGTTATATAAGCTTTCCTGAGTGTTTCGTGATTTTTAATCACGTCCGATATTAATTTTAAAGTTTTATTCTTTAAATTGCGTTTTTCGCGTTTATGTATCTCCTTTATTACAATTGCGATTTTTCCAGCGTTTTTGACCAACACAAACCCCTGAAACTCGAAATCTTTATTTCTGTAAACCTCAATTTTATTTCACGCGAGTAATATTAGTACCCTAATGATCCTAAAACACACATATTGTCACCTCGTTTTCTATTTCCCTACACCCATAATGTACAAACGCCGTAACCCTAACACCCCAACAACTAAGTATAACTTGAGACTCCAAAAATAAAAGAAATGGCATCTTATTTTGAAAGCCCAACCCATGTTGTGCATACTTGATGATAATACGACAATCTTTGTTGTCTTGTACATTTGAGCAATCTGCCATTGACAAGTTCTCTTCATACAACTATCTCACACCATCAAACTGCCTTCTTACATTTTGACTACTAACCTTTGAGTTATAAGATACCATAATTTGAACTTTACCCAAAGTATAAATGAAACCTAAGGGCTAAAAAATTGAACCACAATGTCTTGTCGCCTAATTTTGCGAACCAAGGTCAACACCAACCCGTGGGTGTTTGTTGTCACTTGTAGGCACACATACCTAAAACCCTAACTCTTCCACTAGAAAAATACAACACAAATTAAAGAAAAGTAAAGGTAGAACAAAAATAACATCTCAAACACACTTAGGGTTATAAAACACATTCACAAGCCACCAAAAATTTTCTTTCTTCCTCCCCTTACTCCCTAGCTCGCGGCACACTCTCACCCACATACACCATCCATATCTTTTGATTTCTAGCAAGATCCAAGTGTTTAAAGTTCATTCCTAGTTATATCTAAGTGTTGTAGAGCATTAAATTCTTTGATTCCAAGACTACAAAATTAGGGTTTTGTAAGATTAATTGGGGTTTTTTGAAGATCCTTATAATTCTTGGGTATAGATCGAGATGTTTTTGCTACCTATTCTTCTTGATTTGAAAGTGGTTACTGAATCTTATTGGTTTTGTTTCAGCCATTATCAAAGATCTATGTTGTTCATAAAAGATCCATGTGTTTTGTTGTAAAAAAAATTTTTACCAAAAAATAAGTTAAAATTTGTCATCCACATCATTATAAAATGGAAGTAAATATTGTTAGCCACGTTTATGTTTATTTTTATAATATGTTCTTGGTGAGATTGAGAGTTGATGAGAGTTTGCAACAAATAGAGATTAGGATGGATTAAGGTTAGTTTTGTGGTGATTAGTTGTAAATAAATTGTTGAACTAGGATAGGCACTAATATGCGAGTTGGTTGATTTTGGTCATAATCGGCAAAACAAACTTGCTGTTACCGAATTAGTTTGTGTTTGAGCGACTGTTAACACTGTTTTCATTAGGCTAAAAAGTAGTTTACGAAGAGCTCAATTCGAATAGATAATTTTTCATATATCACAACTTTAAAATCGGAGAACTTAAAACGGCAAGTTATGGCCAAATGAAAACTCGAGAACATTTTTTGGCGAAAATGGAAATAGTAAATGACCGAATCTGCACTAAAACGGCGATTCGGTAGCCCTTCGGGTCCGAAGCGCTTAAGTATAAAACACAAAAATTTGTCCGGAATGAGAATGTTCCTGAAGCGTTGGCACTGCTAGCCTAAAAAGTAAAATACAGAGACATTTTTTACCAAATCGAAAAATAGATTTTTAAGAAACACTCCTAAAATAATGTTTGCTGATTGGAAAGATAAAAAGGGGTTTGGGCAGCACTTTCGGATAGTATAAAAATGCAAGCGAAACACATAGAAATGTTAGGTAATTAGTTAAGAGCAACTAGAAATGACATGAAAGTTAATTGAATCACGACCTAATAAAAAGTAAAGATTATTACAATGGTAACGAATTGGACATTTAGGAGCTAATTAAAACATAAGATTAGCGATTTAGAAATGTTTAAGCGATTTGTAAAATAGTGGATAACTTATGAGAAAATAGGGACACATTAACGTTTTGATACTAAAAAATGTTTCCTAAAAGGGAAAGGTTTTTCTAAAAATAATAAACTCCTTTGCAATTGAGCCGAGATTTAACTAAGACATGGAAAAGTTTCAAAGTCTTTATATTACTAAAACCTAACCACACTTGGATGCTTTTAAATGATGAACATGGATCTTTACTTTTTCTTTCTTTGACAAATGCTTAATCAAACCCATCAAAAATACTCTAAGGTCGCGGCTAGACCCTCCTTATATCTTCATCAGTTGTTGTGGTTGTTTTGCTTACCCTTTGTTAAGGTGATTCATAGCCCCACATTTTTTACTGACATTTACCAAACGCTATAATACTATAAGGGTAAGAAACATTGTTTGCCTGTATTAAAATTGGACTCATGGTCTTTACGCGAGTTTACTTTTTTATGTGTGTTTCCTAAGTTGCTTACAAACCTACTACTACCCAAATGATCAATGAAAACTGTATTTAGTTTCTCGACCCGGCATAGGACCGGTTGAGGGAGCGCGAGTGAGTAGATCAAATCTATTTGGGACTAATTAATCCCTATCCGCTTTTGGTTCCACTTAA
Organism: Tanacetum coccineum; assembly: GCA_026074375.1. Taxonomy (NCBI): domain Eukaryota; kingdom Viridiplantae; phylum Streptophyta; class Magnoliopsida; order Asterales; family Asteraceae; genus Tanacetum; species Tanacetum coccineum. The sequence goes on along the minus strand of BQNB010058424.1, from coordinate 17,046 downwards.
CGAAGAAACAAACGAGATATATGTCCAATAGTCATTTTTTTTGTAACATTACTGTGGTCTTTGGTTAGGGGACACCGTTTTATGGCAGAATACATGGCACAGATGTAGCATATCCCCGTGGATTAATAGCTTAAGTGTCATGTGCTAATACAACAGTAAATACTTTTTATGTGATGATGTATATTCGTTTTATAGTAGTCACATTACCGTTTTGAAATCTTGTGGTCCCACATCCTTGTATCAACTTAAACCTATGAAGTTCACCAACATTATGTGAACGTTTAAACATGTTTATCTCAGGTGCTTAGCTGGATTGACTCTTGATGCTATATGGATGTCTATGTGGCATGTGACTTCGCCAATTTCAAGACTTTTTAAACTATATATTTACTCATTGTCATTATTAAAACTTTGATTTTATTCTTCCGCTTCCTTTTAACTTAAAATTATATTGGGCTATAAAACTTAAACCTATTTTATTTTATGCAACGAGTAAACGTTTTTAAATGTCCCTGATTAGTGGTCGTTCTTTATTGCTTTGTGATCGGATTGTTATGACGTCACGCCCTCGGACATGTATTCCGTCTAGGCCTCGTTTGGGGGTGTGACAATCTATATACTAACTATTCCTAACATTTTTTGGATTTTCCTTTTTCTTTTTTTGACTGCCTGTTTGACTTCCTTTATTTCATAAACACTGGGATCATAGAATGAGAAGCGTCCATAGAATAATCTACGGATGCCTTACGGATAAATTTCATCTCCCCGATTATTTCACTAGTCCCCAAACCAAGCAATTAAACAAGATCTTTGTCAATATAAGTACTAAAATTGTTAAGCACACATACTTATTGACTTGTGAACTTTAACTCCTAACATGATATATGATTAAATGTGTGTACTCATTTCAAACTCCAACAATAGATCAACTTAAATTTTTCCATAGTCGTAATGTCAAGATGAATCATGACTCAAAGCAACAACTTATTAGGTCCTTGTAACTTGATTCTTAAATGTAACTTGATTTTAACGAACGAAATTTTAACTGTAAAACTTTTTGCAACATCTTCATCATCATAATCATAAGTTCTTAAAGCTAGGAATGCGTTGCTTAGTTTGAACACCTACCTAGGCCTTTGCTCCCTAGTTGAATATCATATCTCCCAACCAAACGACCGTGTTCTTAGTTAGAAAAGCCACCCCGTTGCTAGCGACGTGGGGAAATCACATCAACACCTTCTTCCTAATATGGCTAAGGATAGGTGTCTTAGTTTGAACCCTCACCTAGACCTCGCTTCCTGGTGAGATATCACAACACACCAAATCCCTAGAAGTAAAGATGTCTTAGTTTGAACCCCCACCTCGTGGTTAGCGGGTGGAAATCAAGACACTTCTTTTACTTGCATCATATAATCCAAATGTCTGCTTCATTGGCATTAAATTTTCAAAATATTCATCAATCAGATATAGAAATGCAGTTTTTGCATTATCATATTTCACATTCATGCCTTCTTTTGGCTAATTTTAACTTCAAATTAATAAGAAACAAAAAAAAAAACTCGCTTTAAAAGAAATCAAGTACAAATTTTGAAGCTTTTATCCCCCCCTTAAAAACATCGATTGACTTAGTTGAATTGAAATGAGCACGTATGATTAGGTGGATTAGAAGCTAATGGGAGAAAAAGCCACAAGTTACTCATATAAGTTTTAGAAGAATCTTGCTCAGCACATAAACTTATATTTAACTCTATCACTTCTTGTTCTTCACCTTATTAAAATTCGAAGCAATAGAATTCGTGAAAGCTTAGCCTACAATTGAGGAACTAGCTAGGGCTCAACATGCCCGATCGAGTCAAAAATTATTCTCATTCTACCCATTAGGAAAGTCAAAATTGTGACAAAACACTTATTTTTTTATTTTTTTATTTCATTTTTTTTTATTTTTTTTTTGAAAATTTTAAATTTTTTTCATTTTTTTGGTATTATTGCATAAATTTTGGTGGTAAAAACGTATTACTTGACACAACAAACGACATGCAAAAATCAAATCGAAGATCCCCCCCCATACTAGAACTAAACATCGTCCTTCAGAATGTTTTAAAAGGGTACCCTCCGTACATCCAAGGCCGTTTACGACGTTGCCAAACGATAAAACTTGTGATTAATTAGGATATTGGATTCCCAAAATGAAGCTGAGGATGTGAAACTTTTGTGAATCAAAAACAAAACTGAGAGCACGAGAGTCTTTACAATCCGGGTAATCCTAGACAATTAACAACAAAAACACGAAACATGGGTAATGGAAGAGGCGAGCCTCCACACAACAAGAAAACACTTATTCATTACTACTGATAAGCATGGGGTGCCTCCCACAAAGCGCATTGGTTAAGTCTGCTCTAAGCGTGACCCATTCCCCGAATTTATTGTCTATGGGGAATGTTTTGAATCTGGACAACCTCGTTTGTATGTCCCCCTCCAAAGTAGTGTTTCAAACGATGACCATCCACTTTGAAAATTTGGCTGGAGTTTTGGATAATCCCATTGATTTGTGTGGTTTTTTTTTTTTTTGTTTTGCCAAATAAAAACTTGGGTTACAGTGAATGGTCCACTCCAGCGGGTCTTAAGTTTGCCCGAGAAAATCTCAAATCTATGAGTTAAAGAGGAGGACACGAATCACAACTGTTGAGGATTTATGTTTAGTAAGATAGTAACGCCAGTACAAATAAGTTAGTACCATTAGTTATATTACACCGAACAGTACAAAATGTAAGTACTGATCGATTAGTTAGTACCGTTAGTTACTAAATAGTTAGTACCGTTTATGAGATATGTATGAGATATTCTAGAAAAGAATATGTGTAAGTTGTTTAGCGATTTGTAAGCTTGTGAGAGTTTATCCTTAGTCTATAAAAGGATATCTCTAAGCATAGTTAGATATACGTCCTCAAGATATCTCAAAGAAAAATTCATATCTAAAATAGTTAGTAATCTGTAATTGTTCAAAGCAGATTAATAGAAGTTGTTATTTAGTTACACATTGTTTTTCTTAGTACTTGTGTTGAGATGCCCGCATCAACATAAGTAATCATAATCATGTTCTACATAGTCATCTGTATTTTAATACAGTTTGCTATCATCCATCCATAGCTACTAAAGATCTATCATTTAGGGACTCACAAGTGTATCAAGCCTGTGAGAAATCTCTGAATAAGAAGAACAATCTAATTCAATTATAAACCTTCATCCTTCAAAACTAAAATGATGCCATCAACATCACAAGAAGAAATTCCACCACCACCACCACCTCCACCATCATCACAAACACCAACCCAACAAACTCCTCATATAGTTTCAACCATCAAGCTGCCTATTCTCAAAAAGGAGGAATATGATATCTGGGCTATGAAGATAGAGCACTATTTGGCCCATACAGATTATCTAATTTAGGAGGTTATACAAAATGGGAATGGTCCTGTTTCAATCACTACAGATACATCAGGACAAATTAAGGTTTTGCCTCCTAAAACTGCTGAAGAGATTGTAGCCAGAGAAAGAGAGAGAAAAGCAAGGACCACCTTTCTTATGGCCATAAGATGACAGATGCAAAAGAAATGTGGGATGCCATAAAATCTAGATTTGGTGGAAATGACGAATCCAAGAAGATGCAAAAGTATATCTTGAAGCAACAGTTTGAAGGATTCTCTGTATCTAACACAGAAGGGCTTCACAAAGGTTATGATAGGTTCCAAAGTCTTCTAAGTCAGTTAGAGATTCATGGAGCTGGTGTATCTACAGAGGATGCTAATCAAAAATTCCTAAGATCTCTACCTTCTGCCTGGTCACAAGTTTCCCTAATTATGAGAACCAAACCAGGGGTAGACAGTCTTAATTTTGATGATTTATACAATAATCTCAGAGTCTTTGAGAGTGATATTAAAGGCTCTACTGCATCATCATCCTCTAGCCCACAGAATGTAGCTTTTGTCTCTGAGAACACAAACAGTACTAATGAAGTTAGTACCGCTTATTGTGTTCCCAATCTTTCTGGTCAAAACACTAAGTATGAACAAACTTCATCATACTCACTTCTTGCAAATCAATCTAGCTGCCCTCAACTGGATCATGAGGACTTGGAACAGATTGATGAATATGACCTTGAAGAAATGGACTTGAAGTGGCAAGTGGCCATGATCTCAATGAGAATGAAAAAGTTTTACAAGAAGACTGGAAGAAAGTTACAATTTGATGCAAAAGAAGCTGTTGGGTTTGATAAAACCAAAGTGGAATGCTACAATTGTCACAAGACAGGCCATTTTGCTAGAGAGTGTAGATTCAAGGGAACTCAAGACAACAGGAGGAGGGATGCATGGAATTCTGGAAACAAGGATGGGAGCAGAACTGGACAAAAGGAGGATTCTAAGGCATTGGTGACAGTTGATGGAGAAGGTGTGGATTGGACAACTCATTCAGAAGATGAAGATTATGCTTTGATGGCTTGCAACAGTTCAGACTCAGACACAGAGGTAATTTCATGTTCAAATAAGTGTAAAGAGTCTTATACTAATCTTAAAAAATTGTATGATGCTCAAAGAGAACAACTAAGTGATGCAAGCATAGAAATAAAGGCATACTCTCAAGGTCTTAAGAAAGTTGAAGCACAGTTAGTTGCTCATCAACAAGGACAACTTTGGTATGAACAAAAGATAAAGTTTATGAAAATAGATTTAGATGATAAAACAGATGTTCTCACATACCATAAGAAATTATTGGCAGAAGCTCAAAAAGAAAAAGAAGATTTAAAGGCTAAAGTTGAAAAATGGCATAATTCTTCTAAAAATCTTAGTAAACTGCTAAATACCCAAATGAGTGCTAATGATAAGTTTGGGCTTGGGTATGGGGATCACAGATATGATGGTATTTTGAGTTATGAAAATGAAGTATTGCAGAGTGTTTTTATGAATAAAAAGAGTGATTTAGAAAATCAACCTTTGAATGATAGGTTTGCAGAAGGAATGCATGCTGTACCCCCACCCATGACAGGGAATTATATGCCCACTGGACCTGAAATTGAAATTGATTACTCTCAGTTTACATATGGTCCAAAACCTAGTGAATCTGAATCCCAATCAAGTGAATGTGATACCTGTGAATCTAACATTAGTACAGAACCCTCTGAATTAGTGTCTGAACCAGTTGTCATTGAATCTAATTTAGAAAGTCAACCTAAGGTCTGGTTCGGTACTCCTGATTCATGAGGAATATGAATCTGATTGTTATGATGAGTGCGTGTACTATACCCCCCCCCCCCCCCCCCCCCCCCCCCAAACAAAAACAACAAGAAACACCTAGTTTTGCTAAACAGCAAGTAAAAACTCCTAGGGAAAATGTTAAAAGCAAAACACACATAGTCAAAAACCTAAAGTTGATAAGAAAAGTTTGGGGCATGGGTTTGCTGTAAGAGCATGTTTTTTTGTGGTAGTCTTATATTTGTTTTCATTAGAGATTGTGATTTTCATGAGAAAAGGATGGCAAGAAAAGCTGACTTAAACAATGGTTGGAATAATGTGCATAGAGTGAATAAACAACATCAATTTGTTCCTTCAGCAGTACTAACTAGAACTGGTATAATTCCAGTTAGTACTGCTAGAACTAGCGGTACTAAAAGTTTTAGTACTGCTAGGCAAAGTGTTAACATACAGACAATACTAACCAATGCTGCCATGAAAGTTAATACTATTAAGAAAATTGTGAATGGAGTTAGACCAACAAATGTTTTTAATCAAGGCCTTTCAAAAAGACAACAGTACTTAGACCAAAATTTTCAAATCAAAAGTTTAATACTGCTAAGGTAAAAGCAGTTAGTACTGTTGGGGGAAAAAGGGAAACTGCTGTTAAGCCCTCAGCAGGTTGTAGTTGGAAACCACAAAGATACCATGGTGGATCCAAATACAATAGTGGATCCAGTCTTGGAAATTATTACACTTTCAAAGATCCACTAGGCAGACTCAAGCCCAAACAGGCTTGGGTCCCTAAGAGAATCTAATCTTTTACTTGTAATCTGCAGGATTATCCACATAGAGCTCTAAAGAATAAAGGAATTGTTGATAGTGGATGTTCCAGGCACATGACTGGGAACAAGGCCTACCTTGATGAATTTCAAGACTTTAATGGTGGCCCTGTAGCTTTTGGAGGTAGTAAAGGTCATATCACTGGTAAAGGTAAAATAAAAACTGGAAAGTTAGATTTTGAGGATGTGTGCTTTGTGAAAGAACTTTAGCATTTCAATCTCTTTTCTGTGTCACAAATATGTGACAAAAAGAACAAGGTTTTGTTTACTGACTCTGAATGTCTTGTTTTGTCTCCTGAATTTAAGTTACCTGATGAAAATCAAGTACTACTTAAAATCCCTAGACAAAACAACATGTACAGTTTCAATTTAGAAAACATTGTTCCTACAGGAGGATTGGCTTGTTTAATTGCAAAGGCCACAACTGATGAATCTAACAAATGGCATAGGAGGTTGGGTCATGTAAATTTCAAAAACTTAAATAAACTAGTGAAGGGAAACCTTGTAAGAGGTTTACCTTCAAAGATTTTTCAAAATGACCACACTTGTGTTGCTTGTCAGAAAGGAAAGCAACACAAGGCCTCTTGTAAGGCCAAAGCAGTAAGCTCTATTAGCCAAACCCTACAACTTCTTCATATGGATTTGTTTGGACCTACATCTGTAAGGAGCTTGAATCATAAGACCTATTGCCTTGTAATCACTGATGATTTTAGCAGGTTTAGTTGGGTATTTTTCTTAAGAACTAAGGATGAAACTAGTGCAATCCTTAAGGATTTTATAAGACAAATAGAGAACCAATTGAATCAAAAGGTTAAGACCATTAGAAGTGATAATGGAACAGAATTTAAGAACAAGGAGGTTATTGAATTCTGTGGGATAAAAGGGATCAAGAGGGAATATAGTAATGCCAGAACTCCACAACAAAATGGGAGTTGATAAGGAAGAACAGGACCCTTATTGAGGCTGCAAGGACCATGCTTGCTGATTCATTTTTACCTAACACTTTTTGGGCTGAAGCAGTTAGTACTGCTTGTTATGTTCTAAATAGGGTATTAGTGACCAAGCCTCATAATAAGACACCTTATGAACTTTTAACTGGTAAGATACCAATTATAAGTTATATAAGACCTTTTGGGTGCCATGTGACCATCTTGAATACCATTGACCACCTTGGCACACTTTGCTGGGCAAAATCAGATGAAGGGTTTTGTAGTTGGGTTTGCCCTACAAAGCAAGGCTTTTGGGTATACAATTTAGAAACTAAAACGAGTTGAAGCAAACCTGCACACTTCCTTCTTAGAGAATAAACCAATGTTGCAGGAAAAGGACAAACTTGGCTTTTTGATCTTGGATTATTTAACTGTTTTCATGAAATATCATCCTGTTAGTTCACCTAGAATCAAGCTAACATTACATGCAGGTCAACAAGAAGCAACCAAAACATGCAGTACCAGAAGAGGAATATTGATGTGGGGATTTTAACAAAGAGATGACTTGCACAAGACTGTTTTGTACTGCCAATATGGCCTTCTTATTCTTCCACAAATACTCCAGCAGTAATCAACAGATGATAAGAGAGCAGGTTCAAGAGAGGAAGGAAAACAAGTCTTTATGGATGACTATGAAAGATAAGAACAAGAAAAGAAGCTTATGAGAGCTGGAGCTATAGGTTGAAGTTTGAGACCTTGGTTATAAAAGAAGGAGCTGCTAAGCCTAGCAGTACTAACATTTTTAGTACTGTTAGCACACCAGCCAAAGCTAGCGGTACTAATCCACTTAATACTGATAGCATACCAGTTAGTACTGCCAGTCCTTATGAGGGACACTCTCTTGATGATCCAACACATTCTGAAGAAGATGATTCAGAAATACCTCCACTTGAGGATATCTATCAAAATTCCACTGATGGTATATTCACTACTTCATCTTTTGATGATGAGGGTGCAGTGGCTGACTTCACAAACTTGGAAACTGTTGTGAATGTTAGTCCTATTCCCACATCAAGGATTCACTCCACTCATCCTAGAGCCCTAATTCTAGGAGATCCAAACTCAGCAGTACAAACAAGAAGCAAAGTAAATAAAAGTTCTGGAGCTCATGCTTTTGTAAGCTATGTTCAAAAGCAAAAGAGAACTAACCATAAAGACTTTCACCATTGCTTATTTGCTTGTTTCCTGTCTCAACATGAACCCAAGAAGATTTCAGAAGCTCTTGAAGATGAAAGCTGGGTGGATGCTATGCAAGAAGAATTGTTGCAGTTTGAGATTCAAAAGGTTTGGGTCTTAGTAGATTTGCCTTATGGGAAGAAGGCTATCGGTACAAAGTGGGTTTATCGAAACAAGAAGGATGAAAGAGGAGTTGTTGTCAGAAATAAAGCAAGGTTAGTTGCTCAGGGACATAGGCAAGAGGAAGGGATAGACTATGATGAGGTTTTTGCTCCTGTGGCAAGACTTGAAGCCATAAGGATATTTTTAGCCTTTGCCTCATATATGGGTTTTGTAGTCTATCAAATGGATGTGAAAAGTGCCTTCCTTTATGGGAAAATTGATGAAGAGGTATATGTGTCTCAACCACCAGGCTTTCTAGATCCTAAATATCCTCAGAAAGTATACAAAGTTGTCAAAGCTCTCTATGGGCTACATCAAGCTCCCAGAGCCTGGTATGCTACTTTATCTACTTTCTTATTGAAGAATGGATACAGAAGAGGAACCATTGACAAAACTCTCTTCCTAAAGAAGGACAAACATGATATCATACTAGTTCAAGTCTATGTGGATGATATCATCTTTGGATCTACAAAGAAATCTTGGTGTGATGAGTTTGAGGCATTAATGAAGAGTAGATTTCAAATGAGCTCAATGGGAGAGCTTACTTTCTTTCTTGGATTACAAGTCAAACAAAAACCAGATGGTATCTTTATTAGTCAGGATAAGTATGTTGCAGAAATCCTGAAGAAGTTTGACTTTGCAAATGTAAAGACTGCTAGTACACCAATTGAGACTCAGAAGCCTTTAGTCAAGGATGAGGAAGCCAGTGATGTGGATGTCCATCTCTACTAGGTCTATGATTTGAGGATTCCATGGATCGGCTCTTTAATGTACTTGACTACTTCTAGACCTGACATTATGTTTGCAGTTTGTGCTTGTTCTAGGTTTCAGGTCACTCCAAAGACTTCCCATCTAAGTGCTGTTAAGAGAATTTTTATGTATCTAAAGGGCAAACCCAAGCTGGGTCTTTGGTATCCTAGAGTGTCTTCTTTTGACCTGGAATCTTACTCAAATAGTGATTATGCTGGAGCAAATCTTGACAGGAAATCCACAACAGGAGGTTGTCAATTTCTTGGCAGGAGACTCATTTCTTGGCAATGCAAGAAACAGACCATAGTGGCTACTTCTACTACAGAGGTAGAGTATGTTGCTGCTGCAAGCTGCTGTGGACAAGTTTTGTGGATTCAAAATCAAATGTTCGACTATGGGTTCAACTTCATGAACACAAAAATCTACATTGATAATGAGAGCACCATTTGCATTGTAAAGAATCCAGTATATCATTCCAAGACAAAGCATATTGCTATTAGGCACCATTTCATAAGAGATGCTTATAAAAAGAAACTCATTCAGGTGCTTAAAATCCACACTGCATGAAAAGTTAGCTGATATAATCACCCAAGGTCATTTAAGTATAAGCAGGTTTCAGTTCTTGGTTGTTACTATTGGGATGATAAATCCATAAGCTGCATTGGTTCAAGGGAGGTTATAAACTGTGTTGTATAGTTTGTATACAGTATCAAATTAACCATAGATAATGCATTTCCAGAGGTTTGTAAGAGATCTAGAGAGTCATTGAGAGTGTTAATGTTGGTACTGAAGCACTCTAGTTACCTAACATTGTTCATTTTTTTGTTGCGAATAGTTAGTACCGCCAGTGCAAACTTAGTACCGCTAGGCAAAAGTGAGTACACTTTAGAGAGGTTAAAGAAAAATATCGACGAGGGTACAAAGTGTAAAATTGAAACGGTTTTCCTTAAAAATAGGTACCCTAAACCTATTTAAACCCATTTCAATTGCGCAGTTTCGTACGCATTCTCTCTCTAATCTACAATCGCAGTTACAAGCCCTAATATCTCTTTTCACGACGATCTTACTTTCAAGTACAATGGCGGTTCTTGATTCATGTCCGAAGCATAACATGGTCGCATACTTGGAGAAGACTGAAGGTAATGTAGAGTTTCACGAGATTATTGACTTTTCTCAAGGAAGTTCATTCATTATGCTATAATGTGTTAGTCATGTTAGCTATCTACTACATTTAGTTGAACAGTTTTGGAACGTCTGCTAAGTCACAAAACAATCATCAATGTTAGGCACATTATGCCAAAGTAGATGGCAAGGATGTGTTCTATCTTTGAGCATCAATATGAAGTGATTTCTTTTTGATGATGCTGATGGGATTAGGGACACATTACATAATATGGCCATATTTAATGCTATACAGCAAATGGGTTTATGAGGGGGATTTAACCAGTGTTAACCTTTTATAAAGCCTTGTTTTCACCCCAATGGAGGTTTTTATTTCATACTATAAATCATTGTCTTAGTTCCAAAAGCACCTCTTGGGATCAAGTTCCTACAAACATTGCCACTGCCGTAATATGCTTAACATCTAATCAGAAGTATAATTTTTCTAAATTAATTTTTAATGGTATGATTAGACATTTAGATGCTAAGAAAAAGTTTGTCATGTATCCACGTTTTCTTTCTGTCTTTTTAGGTAACAACTAGATAATGTAACTGTACCTTTAGATCACTTTCATGTAAATACTTTAACTAGTAAAGTTTTTTCTTTCATGGTTAAGAAGCGTAAGCATTTCTCAGGGAAAGTAACCCCTTTGTTTGCTAATATGTTGGTCCAACCAACTCAGGTTGAGGGTTTTTCTTTAGAAATACCATCTGAAGCACTACCTACACCCTCCCCTGCTCCTACTAGTGAAGTACCTTATGAGCCACACACTGACTCATCTCCTGCTCACACTAGTGAGGTTACCCATTTGAGCTTCAGTCTGGACCATCCCCATGACCTTCACAACTACTGCTTTACATTCATGATTCTTTACCAGGACATATTTTGGTGTGAATCTTGGAGGTAATTACATCATTTGAATAATTCACTTTAGGGGTAATAGGGGGACATGACTATCCATGGTGTCTATTGTTATTTTGTCTATTTTATTGTTAACAGGTTTCATGATAAGGCCAAGGAAAATACATGCTTGAAGGCTAGATCAACAATGCTCAAGAAGCAAGCTAAACTGTCATCAAATCATTAAGCATAACTGAAGAGTGTCTCATTGCAGCAAAGATTCCTAAGGAAGAGCTTCTCAAAGAAACATAGGGTGCACAAAGAGTATGTATCCAAACAAGGGAGGAAGATTGCAAAAGGAGAATCATCAGTTTAAAGAGATCCTCTGTTTAATGTAATGCCTGAAGATACACTTGATCACATGGAAATAGAGAATGCTCAAAGTGAGGGAGGGACAAGGAATATAGTGGATGAAGACAAGGAAATTGATGAAGTTTAGAATTGTACTGACAGTGGAAGGAGGTTAGTACAGACTTGAGAGAAAGTTAGTACTGACAAACTAATAGTTAGTACTGACGGATCCAAAGTTAGTACTGATCAACAAGTTGAAGGTACTGAAGAGCCAAATGAAGGTACTGATGAGAACCTTGAAGGTGCTAAAGAGCAAAATGAAGATACTGTAGAGATCTTTGAAGGTACTGAAGAGCAAAGAGAAGGTACTGAAGAGAAAGTTGAAAGTACTGATGGGCAAATATTAAAAGGTAATTGAAAGATACACACTGAGGAAGAAATTGTTTTTTTTTTTTATTTTTTTTTTTTTTTTTTTTTTTTTTTTTTTTTCCTACATAGGCACTCAAACATCCCACTTAAACACCTACTTATATGATATATGGAGATGATGAAACTATAGATACTCCCCATTCTCATCAACATGAGTCAAGCACATTGTGCTTCTAAAGAAAATTAGAGAAAGGATGTAGAGTTGAAGGATGTTGAAGAAATAATAGACCTAGGCTTACTTCTACAGATCCTTCTCACATTAAAGACTCTCTCCAAAGATTGATCCAAAAGACAAAGGGGAGAAGAAGATTGAAGAGGAGGATGAATATGAAGTTGAATATGATGGTTTTCCTCAAGTGAGAAAAATGAAGTTTAGCAGCTTGAAAGTGATGAAGAGTTGGCAAGGAAAGTTCAAGAAGAGTGGGAAGCTGAAGAGGAGAGAAACATAATTGCTGAAGAAAATGCTGCAAATGAAGATCTTATAAGAGACTTTGATGATATAAAAGCAAGGATTGAGGCAGATAGACTTCTTGCTGAGAAGCTTCAAGAACAAGAAAGAGAGCAATTTACAATAGAAGAGAGAGCTAAGTTCCTTCATGACACAATTGCTGCTCAAAGAAGATTTCTTGCTCAACAAAGATCAGAAGCTATAAGGAATAAACCACCAACCAAGAATCAACTCAGAAATCAAATGATGACTTACTTGAAGCATGTGGGAAACTACAAACATGCTGAATTGAAAATCAAGAAGTTTAGGAAAGCTAACAAGCTTTGTATGAAAAGATTAAGAGGTCTGATAAAGATTTCATCTCTATTGGGTCTGCTGAAGATGAAAGGTTGATCAAGAAGATGAATGAGAAAGGAGTTGATTTATCTAAAAGTGAAGTGATCAAGGAAGAAAGCAAAGAAGAAGTTCAGGAGGAAGATAAAGATGAAGAGAGGACTAGAAAAAGAAAGATTGGTACAAGAAAGAAAATGAGTTCAGGAATAAGAGTTTTATTCAAAACACTTCATGAAGTTGATAGTGGACAAAGAGAATAATGAGCTGAGATTGCATTTAATTATCTGCTCACCAGATGAGAAAAGAGTTGGACTATGAAATTCTTAACAGACAAATATCCAATCAAAGAATGGAAGAAAGAGTGTCTTGGTGCTAAACCCACAAATGGATCACGATGCGACCACCTTGAGGAGATTAATTTAAATGTGGTGATTAGGAGTAATGGACAGAAGAGATACTTTAGTACTTTGATGACAGTATTGTCCATATTTAATAGGGAAGATTTGGATGCTGTGAATCATCTAGTGATGGATAGATTTCAAGATGAGATGCCTGAAGGATTTGACAGAGTACTTTGGGGAGATTTGATGGTTTTGTTCAACTCAGATGATAAAGATGAATTTTGGGGTTCACAGCAAGATTGGAAGATTGAGAGTTGGAAGCTACACAGCTCTTCAGGAGTACATACTTTAGTGACTGACACAGGTTTAGTCATCCATATGCTGGTAGAGAAGAAGTATCCTTTGAGAAAGGAAGTACTGAAGCAGATGCTGAAATTGAAATTAGAGTCTGAAGAAGAGAGTACTATGGCATTGGAGTTGATTAAATTTGTCAAGAAGATACTTGCAGAGTTAGAATCTGAAGAGTAAGATTGATGGGATTGAGAAGGGTTTGAGTGTTGGCTAACCACCACACAACAAATGGTCATCAGTTCACCATGCTTAACAGGCATAAGAACTGGCTAGTCCATACAAAACCTTGTGGTAAAGACTTCTCAAATCCGTTTATGGTTGACAATTTACCAAAAATTGTAGGGTTATCAACTCACCTTGCTTCTGTGGTAAAGAGTTGGCTAGTCCATGATCAAACAGTTCATGGTAAAGACTAATCAAATCTGTTGATAGCTGATAGTTTGCTAAAAACTATATGGTTTATCAATGCACCATGTTATTACAATGAAGCATTGGCTAGTCCAAAAGCAAACGGTATTTGGTAAAGACAAATCAATTCCGTTGATGGTTGACAGTTTACCAAAAACTGTATGGTAATTAACTCACCATGTTTTTGAAAAATAAAGAGTTAACTATCCCAGAGCAAACGGCTACTGGTAAAGGAACATCAAATCCGTTAATGGCTGGTAGTTTGCCAAAAACTACAAAGCCAACTTAGTTGGATTGTTGCTGAAAAGATGTTGCTGAGTTGCTGAGAAGACAAAGTTGCTGCTGCAGAAGGATAGAGTTTACAAGATCAAGAAATGAAAAGAGTGTTTGGATACATCCTCTAAGAGATTAAAGAAGTTGAAGAAACATGAAGTTAAACAAATTCAACATTCATGTTTAAGGGAGGATTGTTAGGATTTATGTTTTAGTAAGTTAGTACCGACAGTACAAATAGTTAGTACTGTTAGTTATAGTTAGTACCGACAGTACAAAATGTAAGTACTGTTGGATTAGTTAGTACCGTTAGTTAGAATATAGTTAGTACCGTTTATGAGATATGTTTGAGATATCTTAGGAAAGGATAAGAATGCGTTTTGTAAGCCTGTTCTGTTAGGGTTTATCCTTAGTTTATAAAAGGATCCCCTTGGGCATAGTTAGATATACGTCCTCAAGATATCTCATATACAAGACATCATACTATCAATAGTTAGTAATCTGTAATAGTTGAAAACAGATTAATAGAAGTTGTTATTTTAGTTATACATTGTTTTTCTTAGTACTTGTGTTGAGATTCCGCATCAACATATTGTATTCATAAACAGTGTTTCCATATAGTCAGTTGTATTTATACATCTTGGCTATCATTCTTCATAGGCTGCAAAGATCTATTCATTTAGGGACTCACAACATCCAGCTTACAAGTTTATCACCAAGGAACTGTATCCCTCCAGAAGTGCTTTTTCGAGTATCAAGGCATCCGACATGATCAGCGTTTGAAAATGCTATTAGTTCAAAGCCAGAATCCTTTGGATACCAGAGTCCTATGTTAATGGTACCCTTTAGGTATTTAAAGATTCTTTTAACCTCTTTGAGGTTCTTTTGAGTTGGTCGTGCTTGATAACGTGCACAATAGTATACTGCTTGCACTAAGTCTGGTCTACTAGATGTCAAGTACATGAGAAACCTAATTTTACCATGATAATCAGATTGGTCTACGTGTTCTCCACTCAAGTCTACATCTAGTTTGGGTTTGTAGCATGGTGTACAATGAGTGACATTGTCCATTATTATGCTTTTCAGAATTTCTAAAGCGTACTTGGCCTGATGATAAAAATACCTTTTAGGGGACTGGGGTGGATCTGTAGTCTAAAAGAAACTTCATTCCCAATATTAAGGACATTTCAAATCGACTGTGCATTAACTTTTCAAATCTTTTTGAATATTTAGGGTTTGTTGCCCAAATAATTATGTCTCAACGGTAAATCTGCACAAGTAGAATATCCTCCCCGTATTTTATCTTGAATAAAGTTGGGTCAATTGTACCTTTAGTAAAGCCTTTGGACATCAGGAAGTTTGATAGTTCATCGTACCAGGCTCTTGGAGCTTGCTTTAATCCATACAAAGCTTTCCTTAGAAGGTAGACTTTTTCTGGATGATCTGGATCAACGAACCCTTCTGGCTGAGCAACATAAACCTCCTCCTTCAGTGGACCATTAAGAAATGCCGTTTTCACGTCCATCTGATAGATTGGAAAAGACTTGTGTGCTGCGTGGGCAACGAAAATCCGAACTGCTTCCAAGCGAGCAACTGGAGCAAATGATTCTTCAAAATCAATACCCTCTTCCTGAGCATAACCTTTAGCAACAAGTCGTGCTTTGTTGCGAATTACAGTCTGATCTTCATCCTTCTTGTTCTTCCATAACCACTTTAGCTTTATAATCATCTTGCCAAATGGTTTGTCGACTAGTTCCCAGACTTTTAGTCTGTCGAACTGATGAAGTTCATCCTGCATTGCTTCGATCCATGCAGAATCAGCCATTGCCTCCTTAATGTTCTTCGGTTCAACAATACTCACCGTGAGCGCGAACATACACATTTCAGGATCTGTGGCAAGCTGTCGTCTTGTTTGAACTGGCATGGTTGGATTTCCACGAACTTGTTCTAATGGATGATCTCTGGTCCATCGGTAATCATGACTTTGTGGTTGAAATGAATGCACATCGGTATTATCAATGTTGCGTGAGGAAGACTCACCAATTTCTTGTACCCGTGTACAAAAAGGATTGATAAATTCATCTTCTTGAAATGATGCATTCGGTGCTTGATCATTGTTGTTTTCCTCAGCAAGACCGTGTGTTGGATTGTAATAATCTTCAAGTAAAGGACTGAAGAGAAATTCTAACCCTTGTTGTGACGAATCTGTCTTTTCTGCTGTAGGAACAACATTTTGTCTTGGGGGCACGGGGTCAGAGTTGTCATAATCTGACGCCTTTTGTCCTTGAGGAACGAGGCCTGAAGAGACATTTTCAACAGACATCTCTTGTCGTTGTGGTGCGAGGTCTGAACTGTTGTGATCAGACATCATTGCCATGAAGACCGAGGCTTGATCTGCTGCGATCAAACGTCTTTTGAACATTGAGGAACGGGGCCTGAAGTGTTATTTTCAGCAGACACCATTTGACATTGACGACCGAGGCTTGAACTGCTGTGTTCAAACGTCATTGCCATGAAGATTTCATCTTTTGTGAAACCATTCTGGCACTGGTTTCTTAGATATCAAAAATTTCAGCAACCACACTCTGAGATTTTCCTGCTTTTCATTGTATAGTGCATCTGCAGTTATGTCAATTCGTTGTTGCTTTTGACCATTGAATGACGTACCTGCACTTAAACCCAGAGTTTGTTTGCATGCATGAATATGAGGGATATCTACTATTAAACCATGCGCGGGTTCACTGTCAACCTTGCCCGTGCAAGAGTTGAGTAGCTTTCCAGTTGGAACCCACCTAAGACAAACAGTCTTGAGAATTCTACCCGTTGGTTGCCACCTAAGACAAGATCTAGGAGTCCTTGTTTTCTCAGGGACAGTGGTAGTCTTTAATCTGTGCAGAAGCACGATGATTTAACTTTGAGAGGTATTCTAAGACGCATTCATCATGATTTGCACTGTAAAGGCACTT